>CM038792.1:241752693-241993524 GCA_021764765.1 Vicia sativa
GTCAGTGTTCCCATAAACATATCAACAAACTCCCTATTGGACAAGGGTGGTTGGACTCTTCCTGCTAGATCTCTCCATTTCTGAGCATACTCTTTGAACTTCTCATCACGACCCATAGACATGCTCTGTAGTTGCATGCGGGTGGGTGCCAATTCAGCATTGTATTGGTACTGCTTGTAGAAAGCATCTGCTAAGTCATTCCACGTATGGATGTGGGTATTCTCTAGCTGATTATACAACTCCAACTGAGCTCCGGATAAACTCTCTTGGAAGAAATGGATCCACAGCTTCCTGTCATCAGTGTGAGGATGGATCTTTTGAACATAGGACTTCAAATGCAGCTTCGGACAAGAGATGCCGTCATACTTGGCAAAAGTAGGAACCTTGAACTTGCGGGGAATCACCACACCAGGAATAAGACTCAGATCATCAAAATTCAGCCTAGACATTTTCTGATTTTCCATAGGATTCAGACGGTTTTTAAGTTGTTTGTATTTGTCATCTTCAAAAGAGTATTGATCTTGCACATAGTCTTCCTCTTTGTTTTCAGACTCACGCTGGTCTTCTTCGTTGTTCTTGACACTTCCCTCAGTTTCGACACTCTTATCTGAGAGTTCTATCCGGCTGACCACTCTAGGACCACCTTTGTGACGTCTGCCCAAGTTGAGAACACCAATCACCTTCTTCTTTCTGTTGATGAGCTTCTTGAGATCTTCCTGGCCTTGGACCAAGCTCGTGAACATTTCACTGAGCATTCTGAGCCTGAAGATCTTTGACAGTCTGTTCAAGAGCCATTTCTGCTAAAATAAATAGCGAGAAAATGAGAAAGTCGATCTTCAATGTACCTGTTATGCAATGTTATGCCATGATATGCAATGTTTATGCGATGCAATGCAATGTTTTCAAGGACCTTAGGAATTTAAATTTGTTAAACAAGCATGAACAAACTTTTATTAGCTTCTTTTTATTCTCTTTTTTTTTAGTACAAAAGATAGTTTGGAAAACAAAAGAACAAAAAATCCTAAAGCTCTAAGTCTCCCATGGGCGCTTCCTCTTGGTGTTGAAGTAGGCGTTGATGTTTCGCTCCTCGTGAAGTAGCTTTGTCAACTCTAGTACCTTCTTCTCGCTTGCATAATACTGAGCTTCAAATCTATCCCTTTCTTCTTTAAGTTGAATCGGGATCTCTTCAAGTCTTGAAATCGGTAGGCATGTCGGGATGGGGAGCAGTATAGTCGTCACCTATAGCAGAGTTCCATAATTCGGTAACACGGGTGTAAATGGCATCATGAGATTTTGAGCTCGAGCTCGCACCCATTTGAGGTAAGGTTCCCAAGGAATGGAGTTCTGGTGTCCCAAAGTCTTGGTATCAGTCTTCTTTACCATGCCCCAAGCGTGTATGAACCTTGATGGTAATTCGGAGATCATGGTTGTAGTCAAACACAATATCTTGGAGAAGCATATCATGAGGACCATCTCTTGAGCATAACCAAACGGCGTAGAGCTAGAAGGGTTGTAAGTGATACCTCCCGTATGCCAAGGAGTGGTACATTAGGGAATTCTCCACAACGCTCAATGAATGTGAAGTCCTTTTGAGAGAAAAGGCACCAACGGATATCTGAATGAGAGAGTGACATCAGCCTTTGAGACCACTTCAATCTTTGTTCGTTCTTCAATACTGACGCAGGAAGGTGCAAAATAAACCACACGGAAAGTAACGTTATACAACACATGAGTTCCTTGTCTTATGATAGTACAGTATGGAAGAATGTAGGATATCTCCAAGTAAAGTAGGCAGGATTATGAGTGAGGAATATCTTGATGGTGTTCACGTCAATGGCGATCCGAGTTAGGAAATAGAACCAAACCATAGATTAGCAAGGCCAAGATGTCTTCGAATGCTTGGAAACTCATAGCTTTAAGGAACTCTCGGGCTTTCTTTATTAGGAACTTAGCAAGTAAACCCTTAACTCCGCTTCTAGTTTCCCAATTGGCTTCAATGTCTGAGTGCTTTAGGTGTAATGCTGATGCGATGTCTTCGTACCTAGGAACCTTTTCTAAACCGGTGAATAGCATCTGGTCAAGAATAGGTGTCCCAAGTAGCTTAGAGAAGTCTTCCAAGGTAGGAACTAACTGATAATCTGGGAATGTAAAGCAATGGTGTTTTGGATCAAATAACTGGAATAGGACATGCATCATATCTTCTTCAAAACCGGAGACAACCAAGTCAAGTAGATAACCATGTCTTTTGATGACCTGAGCATGATTGAGAATTCCTGAAACCAATTCTTTGAGTTGAGAAGGTATACCCATGGAGTTGATTCGGATAGTCTTTCTAGAAGCCATAATCCCTAAAAAACAGAGCAAAGATAAATCCCTAGGTCCTTGAAATAGTTAGAAATGATATGCAATGCGATGATGTCATGATGTCATGTTTAGCACAAACAAATCACACAATAGTCATGATGTCATGATATCAATACGACTATCAAGTGGTCGACCGAAAATATCCCAAAGTATGATCTTAATAGCGTAGCATCAGTATCGACCAACCTCGGTCTACACCAAAGTCGGCCATCTCACCACCTTCTAATGGCCAAGATGGGTCAATTAGGGTTCTAAAAGTTGAGTTAGTCTTGATGACACCACGCGAAGCCAAATACTATCCTCAACTTGGAAATGAAAGTATCGGGACATCAAAAGTGTCACACTAACGTAGCCATGATGTTGACCGTTTGGTATCGCCTAGCAGTCGTGACGATTTATTGCTACTTACCTAAGAAACACGGATCCGGTGTAGGATCCCCACAAGTATAATACCCAAGCAACCCTTAAAGTAAAGCATATAAGTCAAGCGAAAGCGATAAAGAATGATCTAAAAATCCCTAAGGTATTCTCTCTTTAGGGTGTCTCCCGGAGTCGGGTTACATGTCTGGTGGGAGAACTGAATTTGGAATTTGTTTTGCTTTTTATCGCAAATGTTGCGGATAGCAAGAGTTGCCACCGACTTTTCTTTTATCCAATTAAGGGAAGGTGAAAAGAACAGAAAAAGTCCTTCGTTAGATTCTGAGTAAGGGAGAAGGTTATGAAAAGGGAAGATATTAGCACCCCTTTCCATCCGTAGTTATCTACGGGCTCTTAGTTGCTTCTAGCTCATCTCTGAAAAAATTGCTTTCTGTGTGTTTGACAAAAATGTTTTGAAAAGGCATTTCGCTTTGACTTTGTAATGATTCACGTTGGAATGTATACAAAGTGTTTGGAAATGTTTCGTTTTGAAAAGTGTTTTAACTTTGACAAATGTGTGAGGTGTGAAAAGTATTTTGACAGAGCAAGCAACTAAAAGTATTATTACCTACACAGAATGGTCATTTTCGAGTTGTTTTACTTTCCTTTAGAATAGTGTTATCCGTACCATTAGTTGGTAGGTAACCCTATTCGTTGGATGTAGAAGGGACATTCGAAGGGACATTAGATGGTCATAGAAGGCAACTTATAGGAGTATCCTAGCACATTCGAAGGGACGATCATCACTTTTCGTAGGCAACAATTGAGGGACGAGATCATGTTTTTGTAGGCCACGTCGAGGGACTCATGATCTTTTATTCGAAGGGACTATGATGATATATTTGTAGGCAACGGTGCTAGGATACCTCTTTGTTCGAGGGACTTGACCATTTATTCGAAAGGCAACGAGAGAGAATTACCCTAAGGGGTGCATGTGTGAAGAGAGTGTGTTGAATTCAGATATGTTATCTTGCAATTAGAAATGATCTATGTCCGTTTTTAATCTTGCCATACACGCCTAATTACTAGCAGTTTATAGGGTGCAGAAAGTAAATTGCGGAAAGTAAAGTGTGGAAAAGTAAATGTCCTACGCTATTACATGGCTTTGGGGCAGTAACATATTATAGGAGTACGGAAAGTAAAGGCAGAAAATATAAATATACGCTATTACATGATAAAAAAACTTTGTGACCTATACATCCTTTCTTGAATTATAAATGCGAAATAACACATAGATAATTAGAATAATAAGAAAATGTTAGCAACATGTTTTGGAAATTGGTAGAAAAAAGGTTTTTAGGTTAGTAATCCTAATTAGATGATAGAATATTTTTTTTGGGAATTTTCTGGATCGATTTTAATGAGAAAAAAGTAGTTAAAAGTCAATTTAATGGTTAATTAACAATTAATTAAAATATGCATGCAAAAATATTAATTTTTATGTCAAAAATTAAATAAACATTTTTCTGGCCTAAATGCAAAAAGAAATTATTTTTTGGTGATTTTTAATGCATGAGAAAATAAATTAAAATGAAAAAAAAAGAAAATATGAAAAAGAAAAGTTAGTTTTGGAAAAGTGTAAAAAAGAAACTGAGGAAGCCAGGATCGAACCCAGGACCTCCTGGATAAACCACACACTTGCTTGCCATCTGAGCCAAGTGTACTAGTTGTTATAAACCTGCAAGCAATTGGTTATAAGTGTTGCAACGTGTTATATTTTGTAATTTTCAAACACAGTCAAATGTGGGCGCCTGGGATTAACGTGAGAACAAATCAGATCGCGCCATGGTACCACGCATGCCTCGCCTGAGTCAAACGAGTCAGCGACGCTGGAGCTAGGGCTCCGGTCCTCTTCTCTGGGGGCCTCCAAACCCGAACCTGCGAAAACAGCCAAAATAAAAAGCCAAGAGGTACCCTACCCCCCTAATTTGACCCCTGCGAGTTCAATGGTGCCATTGTTTTGGCCTGAAAATGCATGTATGATGAGTTTCGAAGCAAGCAACTCAAACTTCCCTAACACTGGCAGATCCTTATTCCTGCGTTAAAGCTTGCATGTAATGCATCAAACATGTTCTAATGGATGTCCTGAGTTCATACAAGCAATCGAAAATAGTTAATAATGCATGAGATATGAAAATCGAATTTGAGAAAAATACCAAACCGGTGAGACTTGTGTGGCACGATCTGGAAGGCTTTGGCTTCGTGTAGGGGGCTGGGATAGATTGCTAGCAAGCTTAGGAACACAATGGAATGCTTGAATCACCTTGAAACCTGCTGGAAAATAGAATTCAAATTTTGCAACTTTGAGAGAAATTTGTGATTTTTAGGGTTGGCTCATGAGGCTATGTGTCATGTATTTATAGAGGAAGGGATTTGATCAAAAAGAATAAAAAAAAATATGGCTTTGAATGCAAAAATATTTTCTTGTTAATTTCCATAAAATCTTTTCAAAATTTGATTTTCTCTTCCTTGTATGAGCTCGCACGAAATTGGCATGTATTGTGGGCTTCCTTGGTCCTCAAGATAGATAGAAATCCAACCCAACTTGTTTTATACCTTGTTTTCATATTTTATTTAATTTAATTGAATTAAATTCTTTTAAATTCAAAAATAAATCAAGAAAATAGGAAAAGGTCGTGGCAAGGTGTAAAGAGGGCATGGATAATATTATGATCAAGTTTGGATCATAAAATTATAAGCTCATTTGGAAAAAATTTGCATTTGTCACATATTTTTCTTTGTGCACCTATTCAAAAATGCTCAACTTGTGCAAGGTGTATCTTGCTCAAATTTTAACATTTTTGGGTGTTCTTGGACTTTTTAGAAAGCTCTAGATGTCCTATAAACAACCTCTTTGGTTTCATCTCAATTGAATTTTCCATGCTCAATAAAACTTCTTTACAAAAAGTTGACTTTTTGTTGACTTTGAAAAGAACCTGTAATATTTTGATCCATATCTTCCAAATGAAGCATTTTCTGACCAAGCTTGTGAGACATGAAGTTGTAGAGAATTGAATTTCTTCAAAATGATCTTTGGTGGGAAAATTTCTGATAAAGTATGAGAAAGTCATGCCTGTTCAAAGTTCTGTTGACTTTTCCTTCAAAAACCCTAATTTGGAAAGTTTGAACTTTTGATCAAATCTTGAGTTTTCTTGATGAATCATGATCAACCCTTGATCAAATGATGAATATTACTTCAAAATATTGATGTTGACCAAAAATCATGAAGTTTGACTGTATGTTGACCACAGTTGACTTTTGTCCAATACAACTGATTTTCAACCATCTGAGCAATTGTCTGAGGAAACGTGACTTGTAAGGCTTGAAACTTGACATGGAGATTCTTTGAAGCATATGAGGAGGCATGATGACCATTGGAGATGTTGGAAACCACCTTGATCTGAGAATAGCCAAACCCTAGTTTGGGTTAATTGCCTAAGACAGGGTTTGTCTGGTCAACCCTTGTGAAATCCTTGAGTATGGATGTATGTGATGTCTTGAGAAGTAGGAGGGCAAATTTTGGGGTATGACACATACATTTGCATTTCATCCATTTAAATGTCATAAATATGTACATGAAACATGCATAAACATGCGTTTTCACACATTTTTGAGTTTTAATTTTAATTAAACTTGTACATATCTTGTGTTGCATTTTGTTTTGCCTTTTTGATTACATGTAGTGAATTAAATTCTGATTCACCTCACATTTCAAAAACAAACAAAAATCGAATCGGAATTTAATTCAAAACATGAATTTTGCAATTCCATAAGATTTTTTTATCGTTTTCATATGTCGAAACTCACTTTTTCTTAAAAGTCTGAAATAAATGTACATGTTCCCTACGTTTTGCCGTCCCGTAACTGATTTTGGAGGTTTTGAAACCAAATTTCAAGTGCAACGTGCCAAAATAGAGTGGCTGCCCTGTCACTTTAAGGTCCAAAAAATGTCACTTCCACTCGAAATTAATTAAAACCACTCACATCTTTGAATTCGTTGATGCTTTTGCAAGCAACCATGTGATTCTTAATCGATTCTGAGAAGTTGACTTTTCGCTTCGATTTCGGAAAACCGCCTTCCCATTCCAATTTTTGTGATTTTATTTTACTTCTTGCATGCTTATACTAGATTATAATCATATTTATAATCAGTTTTGCATTTGGTGCTTTATTTCGATCACTTTGCTTTGCTAATTTTGACACTTTATTTCATGTGCAAGGTACTTCGACCTCTTTCATAAGAGACATGGACTTCTAGCTTCCCCATTTGGCACTTGCACACGTGTATGTGCATTCTATTGTCTGTTTTCTTGGATTAACACCTTGCAGGTTATCCAATCTCGAATGCGTACGAATGCTCATTCTAATGCTTGTATGCGTACGAACGCATGTACTATTCGCATATTATTTGGATTGACACCTTCTTGCAGGTTATCCGTTTGTTCAAATGCGTACGGACACACATTTCATCTCTTGTGCACATACATGTACATTCTATTGTCTGCTTGTTTAGTTTTACTCCATTCTTGCAGATACTCTTGTTTGAATGCGTACGAACGCGAATTCTATCGCTTGTGCACACATGTGTATATTCTATTGTCTGGTTATTATGGGTTTCTTGCTGGTACCTTTTTTATTTGAATTCGTATGAAAGCGTATTCTAAATCTTGTTTACGTACGAACGTGCATTCTATTGTCTGCTTGTTTTGTTTTACTCCTTTATTGAAGGTGCTTTTGTTTGAATGCGTATGAACGCGCATTCTAATCCTTGTTTGCATACGAACCCGCATCCTATTATCTGCTTGTTTGGTTTTACTCCATTCTTGCAGGTGCTTTTGATTGGAATGCGTACGAATGCGCATTCTAATCCTTGTTTGCGTACGAACGCGCATCCTATTGTATGTTTGTTTGGTTTTACTCCTTTCTTGCAGGTCATATTGATGGGAACGCATTTGAACGCGCATTCTAATCCTTGTTTGCATACGAATACGCATTCTATTGTCTGCTTGTTTATTTTTACTCCGTTCTTGCAGGTGTTTATGTCTCAGTTGTGTATGAACACACAATTTGATATTTGTTTTGCGTAAGAACGCGCAATACTTTGTCTGGATCATTTTTTGCGGTTTGTATTGATGTGCACGAACGCGTATTCCGCATATGTTTTGATGCCTCATTGCATTACTCACGGTTTCTTTAATGCGTGGCTGCAATACTTGATGTTTTTCGGAGTATTTTTAGCTCGCATTGCTCTTCGGATTTGTTATCCGTGTGGTATTGGCTATATCCCTTCTATTACTTTTCCTTGTCATGCTTAGGATATGAAGGTTGGGCTCAAAGTCTCTGTTTAAAGACACATGGGCATTCGTGTTACTTGCTAATTGTGCTTGTGTTTGTTTGTTTCATGTTGACGGCTAACATGTCACTTGGTTTAGAACCGAGAGAAAATGAATTTAGCCCCTTGTATGTTCCCCTTAGGATGTTATTTTTTTTTGTTGATAGCTAATGTGTCACTCGATTTAGAATCGAGAGAAAATAAATTTAGCCCTTTGCATGTTCCACTTAGTATTTTATTTCTTTATGTTAATGGCTAATGTGTCACTCAGTTTAGAACCAAGAGAAAACGACTTTGGCCCTTTGCATGTTCCCCATAGGATGTTATTGCTTTTTTTTATGGCTAATGTGTCACTCGGCTTAGAACCGAGAGCAAATGACTTTAGCCCTTTGCATGATCCCCATAGGATTTGTGTGTTGCTTGCATGCTTCTGCCAAAGTACTTGTTTGTTTCTCTCCTTTGCATCCATTGGTTTTACAACTAGGACGGATATAGGATACCTTTCCCTAAGGACCGCTCGGCTAGTATAGCTCTCAAGCCTATACATTAGGATATGCATCCTTGACATGTCAACATAGGTAGAGATTCTCTTACATCCTCAACCTTAGGTCCAATCTTTGCATGACAACATTTGGGCTAGTACTAGTTAGTTTCCCTTTTGTTTTATTTGTTTCTTTTGCATCCTTGCATGCAATAAAACTAAAAATTGCTTTCTTTTTCTTTTGAAAATCAAAAACACCTAATAATAGCTCAAAACTCCTTTCTTAAAGGTAAAAGCAACCAACCAAAACAAACTTATTTTCACCTACGGGAGCTTCTTTCTTTTGTGTTTAAAACCTTTTTCATAAATAAAAAACACAAAACCCACCAAAACAAGTTAGCCGAACTACAATGCTCTGACTTTCCCATTGCACGAGGGATCTTGTCACGGGGCTCGATCGAGCACAACTTTGTAAATACTTCCTTCTTTTCCCCGTGGTTTCTATATTTTTCTTTTCTTTTGCATGAATTATAGCGATTAAGTGATAGATAGATATAACACACCCCTTAGATAGAAAACAGAAGTGGATACCGTAGAGTACTACGGGAGCGTGAGGTGCTAATCCCTTCCCTTCGTGTAACAGACTCCCTTACCCAGATCTCTCGGTTGTAAGACCGTGATTTCTTCACTCTCAGGTTTACTCGATGTTTTCCTTTCTTCTTCGCAAGATAAAAAACATTCGATGGTGTCTCCATTGATACATCCTACCAGTCAATAATTAGTCGGGTTGTTTAACTGGTCATCATGGTTATGTATATGTTTCTCCAGCCACTAGCTGGAAAGTTCATAATCTTTTCATGTTTTAGTTTCTATGTATTGAATTTTCTTTAAGTGTAGGACTTGTTGCTGCAATTTTATGTATTAAATATTTTTTAATTGTAGGACTTGTTTAATCGTGGTTTCTATTAAATTTTGTTTAATTCTATTAAATGTTGTGATATACTAATGATGTGATATACTAAGTGTATACTAATGATGTCATATGTGAAAATTTTATATATAAACTTTTATTGTTGGCAGTTTTATTGTAAGTTTCTATTCAAATGACTGGACAAAATGAAAAGAGAGAATCACCATCGAACACAAATAAGTAAGATGGATTAACCTTTTCTCTATTTGGTTTCTTTGTAATTTAATATTTTTTGATGCATTTTTTCTAATGTTATTGATGATGTCAATTGTGGAAAAAAGTGTTGTTGACAGGTTATGCCGTCAATAACGAATTCCACCTGGGACTCTTGCTATAAAGAATTCTCGCATGGTCCATACGAAATCGGGTTCAAAGAACCCTCCACCACCATCTACTCAGCCTTCGCTATTGATTTAGACAAATCCAACACCACCACCTACCCAACCTCCTCCACCAACTCAGAAAGAACCAACACCACTACCTTTACAACCTCCATCAACGACTCATAAGAAACCAACACCACCACCTACTCAGCCTCCACCACCGACTAAGAAAAAACCCACACCACTACCTTCAAAACATCCATCAACGACTCAAAAGAAAAAGAAACCAACACAACCTTCGCAGCCTCCATCGACTCGGAAAAACCCAACACCACCACATTCACAGCTTTCGTCAATGACTCAGACAAATCTAACACTGCCATCTACTGATCAACCTCAATTGTCAACCTTGACTTCTGAGGAATTAAGATTCATGCCTACCCTAGGATATACTCATCATGTTTTTCAAAGCCCTCCCCATCACAACATAGACAAGGACGTTCAAGAGGAGGGGGACCAAACACACTTTCTAATAAGGAACAACAAAAACAAGATGATGGGGAAAAACCAAATATCTATATTGTGGAAGATACTAATGTGTAAGAAAATTTGTAGCTTAAGCACACTTTAAATAAATTACCTTTATTTTCATTACACGATTAAAAAACCTGATCAAATGCTTCTTTTTTTTATATTTCGTTTTTCTCTGTTTTCAAGTATTAATACAAATATTATGTTGTCTAACATGAGTATTTGGGAAAGTTACTGATGCATCATTGTCTACTAATGCATCCTTGATCTATTAGCACTAAAAGTGCTATATGATATAGAGACTAAGTAGAAACTTGTGATTGAACTTTCATATAAATTTTCACACTTACAGATGCATCATTGTTGTGGGAAAATTCGATGCATCATTATTTTACAAAATTTTCTTTTATTAGATAACATGACTAGTATTAGTGGTATGACTTATAATTTGATATAATGAGGCAATGTTGATATATAACTTGACTAGTATTAATTTTGAACACACGGTAAAGTGAGTGACATACCGTGTGCAATTACTAGCACATATAACTTGGCTTAAATTATTTGTGAATTTGTAATTAATTAACGAACATTTTCCTTTCTAGGTTAACACCAAGAGGCCTTGTCGCCAAAATGTGCAAAATCGTTATAGAAAAGCTTTACCGAGATACTTTTTATAATTATAGTGAGCTTAAATGCGATAAAAGAAAAGAGTGAAGGGAATGGTTTAAAACGTTTAAATTAAGACATGTAATTTCTTTTTTAGTACGTTGGTTATAATGTATATTGTTGAGTTTAATTTATTATTTGTATATTTTTTCAGTCGCTTGTATGCTGGGACCGTTGTGATGATGCTAAAATGGAAGAATTGTTTCATGAAAGATGTGCTACACGACTACGCGATTTATTGCAAAAGGCTAGAACGAAGGCGTGCAAACCGCCTTGGATGGGTGTAGATACATGGGCGTTTTTGTAACACCCCAATATTACCCAAGGTTTTATATATAAAAAATCAGAGTAATTTAAAATTTCATAAATTAAATACTAAGCCATCACACCTTCAAAACCAAATCACTTTAAACAGTTTGCTTTAAAGTATAAATCTCGGATACATAGCATCGTCGGAAAACATAAATTGATTCATAAAGATCAAACAATCTTCTTTAATAAACTTCCTCAACAAATAATATTTTCATAAAGTATGATCCTTATACATAAAGGTATAACAACAAAACAACATAAAAATTTCCCCCCGAGTGCTACGTATCAGAGCGACACCGACTCGACTAATAGCATCTATAAACTCCGTCTTCATAACCTGCATGTTACCAATATAAAGGTAACGGCGAAACAAGTAAAGGGTGAGATAATACAAAACATATAATTAAAGGCATGATAAAAAATAAAATATATATATATATATATATATATATAGTTTCGGAATTATAAAGGGAATAGATTGTCAGAACATTCCAAAATCGTACCTGACGCATTAGTCACACTAATGACATCAGCATATACTCGCCCGGACCATACACTATCTTGAAAAGCATTGTCTAAACATCTTTAGTTGTCACACTAACCCGTAGACAGCCATACTTCACATCGATGTCACTAAACACATAAACTCCATATGACTGGTTCATCCAAATATCGATCCTCGGAAGTAGACACTTGCCCTCAATATTCACTTTGTTCCTTGACTACAAACGATACACCAACTCGGGTAACCTTTGCTCTTCTCGAACAACACAACGGTAGCACTCCACGGTGACCCGCTCGAATAAACAACTCTGCTCAAACCAATCCTCAAGTTGATTTTTCAACTCTAATTCAGAAGCAAACATCCCCTAAGGATACTTCGAATCACAACTAGTTCCAGGAACTAAATCCATCAAAACTTCACCTCGCACTACAGTGGTAAGTCACTCACATCTCCACAAAAGGCTTCGGAAGAATCACAACAAGAAGCTCGCTTGCAAAAATCTTGTTTCTCACCAAAATCCAAATTCGCCCACAACTCAAGTAACCATGCACCTTCTTGTGCAAACACATCTGCTTCATACACTATTAAGCTGGAAAGACAATCTATCCCAACCAACATAAATCCCAACTACTATCAACAAGAGATTAAGGGTGATCAGTTCCTCAATTTGTCAATAGACAGTCGACATTCATGATGGTGACATAAACCATCTTTACCAAACTACAACAGCGTCTTCAAACTTACACCTCAAGTTACCAAAGCGTAACACCGCTTGAGGCTCCAACTCTAAGCCACAAGCGCCACAAAGAAGTAAAACTTCTCCCCCACTTGTTTCCAACTCATCTTTGCAGACGAACAAATAGAAGCAAGCAAGTACCGACAGTGTTTCACACACATGTCGCATACAACAGGGTTAAACACACTAATAACCTGGCCGGCAGACCGACCTGCTCTGATACCACTAATGTAACACCCCAATATTACCCAAGGTTTTATATACAAAAAATTAGAGTAATTTAAAATTTCATAAATTAAATACTGAGCCATCACACCTTCAAAACCAAATCACTTTAAACAGTTTGCTTTAAAGTATAAATCTCGGATACATAGCATCGTCGGAAAACATAAATTGATTCATAAAGATCAAAACATCTTCTTTAATAAACTTCCTCAACAAATAATATTTTCATAAAGTATGATCCTTATACATAAAGGTATAACAACAAAACAACATAAATATTTCCCCCGAGTGCTACGTATCAGAGCGACACCGACTCGACTAATAGCAGCTATAAACTCCGTCTTCATAACCTGCACGTTACCAATATAAAGGTAACGGCGAAACAAGTAAAGGGTGAGATAATACAAAACATATCATTAAAGGCATGATAATATATATATATATATATATATATATATATAGTTTTGGAATTATAAAGGGAATAGATTGATAAGTGCATTCCAACACATATCCAAAACTCACTTACTCTTATCGTTATTTTAAAGTGTATAATCTACACTTAATCGCCTTAGCTTCATTGGCACAAATCATCACAACAACACATAAACCTCCATCACCACGAAATCGTCACAAGCTAACACATCACTAATTAACACGACAATCATGAACAACAACATCAAACAATAACAGCAAACAATGCTAATAACATAAGCAATATAAAAAAATCATCACAAATTGGCTAAAGCCCATCGTCGCTTTTGGCATAAAGCCCATCGTCACAAATATCATCACATCCTATTTGCATTAAGCATTTCATCAAGTAAAATCATCGCAAAACTCATCATTTATATTCATCGCATAGTTATCATGAAATTATCAATTCATTTTCATTTCAATTTCATCATAAAGATCATCACCAAACAAAGCATCATATATCATCGCAATTCAACATCATTCATCAATTAAAACCCAACACCAAACAACTCAAACAAAAACATAACCGACTCCATGAGACACGACTATGTTATGCATGTGGTACCCGTCGCTTTGTCCATAATTAGGAACATTTGGCATAAAAGCCTGTAAGCGGCATAAAAGCCTCGTCGCTTGGCATAAAAGCCCATCGTCGCCAATGCAATGTATGTGACTCGACAATAAAACAACACAACAGAAAAACACCATCATCGCTCATCAAAATTGGCATAAAGCCCACATCGCCATAATTTATCCACATCAAGATAAATATATCATCGCATCATAATTGCATTATGCAAAACATCACTAATAATTCATCATCATCAAAAATCATGCATTCACAAATCGGAAGCATTTATTAACAACATCAATATAATCATCACATCATCATGTACAAAGACATATAACATCGCATCGCGTAATCAACAAGTATTCCTTAGTAAATACCATATAAACATTATGTTTATTCACACGCATCATTATCAATTAATTCACCAAATCCCAAAAATGGAAAATTAGTCAAACACCTATAATCGTCGCGAAAGCCATTTCTTATAACCGGCATTAATCATAATCGTCAACATTGAAATCGGATTGTCCTTACGTGCCTTAAATCTACTAAAACGCAATCCGGTTCAATTTAACCGTAAATTGGCCTATTTCGGGTCATCTCGTAAAAACTCGTAATTTCTAAAAACTAACCTCACCACTCTGTTCTACACGTCGAACTTAGCTAGCATGTCAATTTTTGTTGAATTCGGAGCAACTTGCTCCGTCGTCGAATTTACCGAAATCGGAAAATCGGAACATAATCGGGGTAAAAGAAGTGCAAAAATCAGAATATGGAAGGCTACAGATACATCAACACGGGCCTCCGTGTTAATGAACACGGCCCGTGTTAAAAAGCCACTAGAAACGTAAAAAAAAAAACCAAACTTAGTGAATCAACACGGGCGCCCATGTGAATCAACACGGCCCGTGTTGATGGACCTGGCAGCCAATCTTCCCTATACAAGAGGTCAACACGGGCACCCGTGTTAATCAACACGGCCCGTGTTGATTGACCTGCGTGAAAACTCGGTTTTTTACCATTCCCATTAATTCTAATCATCTTCAATACTCCTAGTTTCTACAATCTAACCCCTAATGACCCACAATCCATACTCCTATTTCAACTCTTCTAATCTATTTCAATCAAACAATCAAACACACAACTCAAACCACAACATCAATTTTCATCACAAATCCACAATATATGTATCAAAACCCTAACTATAGGAAGTGGAAAATCAAACCCCTTACCTCTAGCTTGGTTCATTGCAAGATGCTCCAACAAAACCCCAAATTCATGCTTGCTCTTGCTCCTCTTCTTAGTCTTCTCCAAACCCTCTCTTTTCCTCCATGTTTCTATGTTTCTATTTGGCTTTGGTTGCATAATGGAAAGGAAGTGAGGAAATGTGATTTTATATGTTGTTTCCTTACTAGCAACAAGTTTCTATGTTTGGTTTTGGTTTTGCAAATGGAAAGAAAACAAAGAGAAGTGTTTTATGAATGGAAAGAAAATGAGGAAAATTGGTTTTATAAGGGTGTACTCTTACTAGCCAAGGGTGTAAACCCCATTTCTACAAAATTACTCCTCACACCCCTATCTATTCTTAAAACACTAATAACATCTAGTTATATCATTAATTCAATTCATTCAAATATTTATGGGGAATTAAATATCGATCGGTGATTCGAAAATATTAATATAATATAATATTAATTAAAACAGGGCGTTACAGTTTCTTCTTGACAAGTGGCAATCAAAAGAGTTCAAAGATGTCTCCCATCAAAATACGATTAATAGATCATCAAGAAGAGGTGGGGCAGTCTATACGTCTGGTCGTATAACTCACCACGATATTGCACTTAAATTGGTATGTATTTCATTTGGAATTAAAATTATTTATTATGATTATATCTAATATACATTAATATTGTGACCATATATATTGTCTTTAATTATAGGCTAAAAAACTCAATCGACCCGTATATCCGGATGAATTCTTCATTGTAACCCATAAAAAGAAGAATGGGGTGTGGGTTGACGAGCGTGCAACGACAACACATGTAAGCTCCTTAAGTCTCTGCTGAACACATGTAAACTAGTACTATCTAGATTAAGGTATATGTGTATTGATTAAGTGGTACAGGCTGCTTAAGCTCATTTATTAAGTGATAAATTGAATGTAGTTTTTTTTGTTTACATAGAGGTATTGATACACGCTGTATATTCTGTAACTCCCTATAAATATGATGTTTTGTACTTATTGTGGCTACTGTATAGCAGAATTGATTTACTACTTAATGTGGCTACTAATTTTATGATGTTTTGTACTTATTGTGTCTACTGTATAGCAGAATTTATTTACTACTTAATGTGGCTACTGATTTTATGATGTTTTGTACTTATTGTGGCTACTGTATAGCATAATTAATTTACGACTTATTGTGGCTACTGATTTTATGCTATTTTGTACTCTACCATATTTTCAG
Organism: Vicia sativa; assembly: GCA_021764765.1. NCBI lineage: Eukaryota > Viridiplantae > Streptophyta > Magnoliopsida > Fabales > Fabaceae > Vicia > Vicia sativa. Next base: position 241,769,072 of record CM038792.1, read on the forward strand.
TAACGTGTTTATTTACAAATGTACATGTATTTCTATGTATTGAAAGAATGTTAATTTATGCACCGTCTATAGTTGATATGTGTGTAATTAAGCCCAGTTCGTCTACACCCTAAAGAGTATATAAAGAGCCTAACAATTATAGGTGTAGATTGGTTTCATTATAGAACTAATCATGTGAAAATTTTCTTCAATTTTGACTTTAATATTTTATTTATGTAACTTGGTATAATTGTAGCTTGCTAATTTAACATCTTTGCCACATCAATATTATGTTGGATAGGAAACATATGTGAGTAGTCTTACACAAGCCACACAAATCGGTGATGATGTGGATGGAACAACAAGAATACAAATATGGAAAGAAGCTGCCAGAGGTAAAGCACGAGGGCGGTTTTATGGAGATGCACAATTGCGCACGTAAGATATGGATTGAGCTTCTTGACACAAGTGTCAATTACAAACCCTAGTAGAGAAGCAGATTGCCAAGCCATAGAGGCTACCAGAGTTGAAGTTGTTCCTGCAAGTGAAGAGGCTACACGAGCTAATGCGTGGACAGATGAATTGGCAAAGCAATTTGAAGAATATAGGAAAATGTTTGATATGGTTCTGTCACGTTAGGAGGATCCTTCTAGTGCTCCTTCAAGTGAACATTCTTATTATAAATTTTTAGTATTTTACTACTTTTTTGACTTTCATTTCCTTCTCACTTTTCTATTTTAAGAAAATTGTTTGAACTGGATGATTAATTTGTTTTATGTTGATAAGGCTGGTCATTTTAAGAAAATTGTTTGAGTGATCATTGAGTTGAGCTTGATTGGTAAATGCTCCATTTGGTTTATCTTCCAAGTGAGAGTATTGACTTGGTCCTTGTTTAATCTCGAGTCTGTTATAGTGAAAACTATTAATGTTTACAATTATGTTTGAATGATAGTAGAAAGTAGTTCACATAGTTTAGAATTTAGAATGTAGATTCTGAGTCTGTTTCAATTGTAGTTGACACTTCGTAACAATTTGAAGTGTCACTGATATGGTTGGAATATATCTATTGTTTATGATATGACTGATTTAGGTGACTATGAAGTTACTAGAGGAATGTGTGTCATATTCATAGGCATAATTGGTAGAAATATCAACATGAGACATACTACATTGTTGCTAATGTTTCTAAAGAACTCTTTGCTGCAAAAACAAATGTCGACGTATTGCTGAATGTTCTTTAAATAGAAACATTTTTTTTCATTGCATCTAGACTCATACTAACTTTACATTGTTTTTTAAATGTTGCAGGAGGAAGAGGAAGGTGATGGTCATGGTCATGGTGATGATGATGGTGATCAATAGAGTTGATTTATGTCTAGATTATCTCATGAGTACCTTATGTCTAGTTTGACTTATAAGTATACTTATTTTGGTACACCTTAGCGTGTATAAGTAAACTTGTTTATAGGATTGTGTTATAAGTATTGTATCACTATAAAGATTTATCAATTATGTATCACTATGAAGATTTATTAGTATTGTATCATATTTTGCAATTTATTGGTGTACTTGAAAATTTATTGCTTTTATTTAAAAGCAATTAAATTATGTTTACTAATAGTATTGTATCATATTTTATAATTTATAGATGTAATCAAAATTGGTTTGACATATAATTTATAGATGTATCATATTTTATAATTTATAGTTATAATTGAAAAAACAACTGAATTTAAAAAAAAAAAGCATTTAAAAAAACTTTAGCGTCGGCCTCAGCCGACACTAATATTCTGAAAGACAAAACCTTATTTCGAGCGCTAGCCAATAGTAAACGAACATGTTGTGTACTATAGCAGAGCATATAGATGACGCTATTGATGACATGTAACTTTCTTAAGTGGAAACTGAATCACATACAACCACGTGTTGTTAGTTAGCGTTACACATAGCCGACGATGATCAATGGTAGTGTCCCGTTAGCGTTAATAATAGCCGACACTACTTTAGCGTCGACCTCTAGGTACTGTTAGCTTCGAGATTTGAAATGACTTCCATGACACCGACGCTAATACCTATTAGTGTCTATTTTCTTGCTGTTAGCAACAATTTATGGCCGACACTAATATGTTGTTTTCTTATAGTGTTTCCCACTATATGAAGTCAATAAAGCTGCACGAAGAAAGCTTGTTTGTTCTTTGATAATAGATTTTGTTCCAAGGTGGATATTTGTGAGATATAGAGTCGGACTCTATTGGTTTGAAGGGTAGCTTCTAGTTCGGCAAAGTTTAGCATTTCGTTGAAGATTATTCTATTATGTGGGCGTCGAAATGCTAGGGTTGTTAGTATTTCAAATTGCGCATGTTTGTTATATCCAACTATTTAAGTTAGCTCGTACCCTAAGTTGGCTTGTAATGGGTATTTTGGGTAAAAGCCTATTAGTTTAGTATGTTAGGTTTATTATAAATAGCATACTAGTCCCTCATTGTTATGTATAACAAATCTTAATTTAGGATGAGAGATTTATTTGTTATTCTTGTATACTTGTAATCTTGATTTCCGAGAAAGTAAATAATAGAAAGCAATAATGTCGAAGAAGTAATAGGGTGAAGGCTGAACTCAATAAGGAGTTTGAAATGAAGGATCGAAGAGCTAAATCTATGATTCTTGGGATTGACATTCGAAGAGATATAAAGTAGTTGAACTTATACCTCTCTCAAGAGGCCTACTTACAGAAGGTTCTCGAAACATTTGGTAAGTCGAATTTGAAGACTATTGTGACTCCAACAAAACCTAAACTTAAGCTAAGTATTTATCAGTGTCCCAGTACTTAGATCGAAAGAGCTTATATGAAAAGCATCACATATGATAACTTAGTAGATCACTGGATATATGTTATGGTTACTAGATCCGGTATAGCATATGCAGTAAGTCTTGTAAGCAGGTACATGGAGAATACTAGAAAGGCTCACTAGCAAGCATTAGAGTGGAAACTAAGGTACATAAATGGGTCTCTGAATAGAGTTCTAATTAATGGTGGATCCTTGGCTGAAGATAGTAAATCAGTAATCGAATGATATGTCGACTCTGATTATGCAGGTTGTATGGATTCTAGAAAACCTATTTCTAAATATGTTTTCACTATGTTTAATACAAGAATTAGTTGGAAAAACACACTTCAGAAGGTTGTCGCATTACCAACCACTTAAGTGGAATATATTTATTTAACTGAAGTTGTGAAAGAAGTATTGTGGCTTGAAGGTTTTTCTAAGGTGCTGAAAGTTTGAGAGAATGTTATCACTGTTAAATGTGATCGTCAAAGTGCAATACATTTGTTGAAAAATATAGCCTATCATGATCGAATCAAGCACATCGATGTGAGGCTTCATTTTTTCAAAGGGGTAATCGAGCGTGGAGAAGTCCAAGTGCTGAAGGTTCTAATAGAACAAAATGTTGCTGATATGATTATCAAGACATTTTGAAGGTGTAAGTTTTCCCATTATATGTCGTTAATAATGTTGCATGAAGAAAGCTAGTTCGTTCTTTGATGATAGAGTTTGTTCAAAGGTGGATATTTGTGAGATATTGGATCGAACATTATTGGGTCGAAGGTTAGCTTCTGGTTCGATAGAGTTTAGCATGCCGTTGAAGATTGTTCTAGTATGTGGGCGTTGAAATGATAGAGTTGTTAGTATTTTGAATTGTGCTTGTTTGTTATGTCCAACTTTCTAAGTTAGCTTGTAACCTAAGTTGGCTTGTAATAGGTATTTTTGATAAAATCCCATTAGTTTAGTATGTTAGGTTTATTATTAATAACATTTTAGTCTCTCATTGTTATGTATAGAAAATCCTAATTTAGGGTGAGAGGATTATTTGTTATTCTTGTATACTTGTAATCTTGATTTAAAAGAAAGTAAACAATAGCAAGGAACAATGTTGATGAAGTAATAAGGGTGGAGGTTGAACTCAATAAGGAGTTTGAAATGAAGGATCTTGGAGCTACATCCATGATTCTTGAGATTAACATTCAAAGAGATATAAAGCAGTCGAAATTATGCCTCTCTCAAGAAGCATACTTACGAAAGGTTCTTGAAAAATTTGGTAAGTCGAATTCGATGCCTGTTGTGACTCCAACAAACCCTCAATTTAAGCTAAGTATTGATCAGTGTGTTAGTATTGATATCGAAAGAACTTATATGAAAAACATCACATATGTTAACTTAGTAGGTTATTTGATATATGTTATGGTTTGTACTAGACCCGATATAGCATATGCAATAAGTCTTGTAAGCAGGTACATGGAGAATACTAGAAAGGCTCACTGGAAAGCATTAAAGTGGATTATAAGGTACATAAATGAGTCTCTAAATATAGTTCTAATTAATGGTGGATCCTTGGTTGAAGATAGTAAATAAGTAATCGAATGATATGTCGACTCTGATTATGCAGGTTGTATAGATTTTAGAAAAATCTATTTCTAAATATGTTTTCACTATGTTTGATACAACAATTAGTTGGAAAGCAACACTTCAAAAGGTTGTCTCATTATCAAACACTTAAGTGGAATATATTGCTTTAACTGAAGTTGTGAACGAAGCATTGTGGCTTCAAGGTTTTGCTAAGGAGCTAAAAGATTGAGGGAAAGTTATCACTTTTAAATGTGATCGTCAAAGTGCAATACATCTATCGAAAAATAAAGCCTATCGTGAGTGAATCAAGGACATCAATGTGAGGCTTCATTTTATCAAAGGGGTAATCGAGCGTGGAGAAGTCTAAGTGCTGAAGGTCACAACAGAACAAAATGTTGCTAATATGATTATCAAGACATTTCTAAGGTGCATGTTTTTCCACTATATGCAGTTAATAAAGCTGCATGAAGAAAGCTAGTTCGTTCTTTGATAGTAGAGTTTATTCCATGGTGGAAATTTTTGAGATATTAGATCAACCTATATTGGGTCGAAGGGTAGCTTATGGTTTGATAGAGTTTAGCATGTCATTGAAGATTTTTCTAGTATGTGGGCATCGAAATGCTAGGGTTGTTAGTATTTCGAAGTGGACCTGTTTTTTATGCCCAACTGTTTAAGTTAGCTTGTACCCTAAGTTGGCTTGTAATGGGTATTTTTGATAAAATCCCATTAGTTTAGTATGTTAGGTTTATTATAAATAGCATACTAGTCTCTCATTGTTATGTATAGCAAATCCTAATTTAGGGTGAGAGGGTTATTTGTTATTCTTGTATACTTGTAATCTTGATTTAAGAGAAAGTAAAGAATAGCAGTTAATAACAAATTTCTTGTGTTCTTCTTATTTTATTATCTTTACTACCCATGTTTATTTCTTGATCATTAAGAAACAAGTTTATAATTTATTTCTAAGGTATCTAATTCACAACAAGTACCACATTGAATAATATATGACTTGAAAGAGTGTTATTAATTGGGTGACATCACCCTCTTTATAAGTCATTTTTATGGGTGACATCTCTTAATTGATGGATAATGTTGAAGGGTACACTTGACGATGATTCTTGTACAATCAAAATGGATTAAGATATTACTAACTAGATTGTCGACATGTGCTTTGTGACACCCCAAATAATTCGATTATTAGATAATTATGATTTTTAATTATTAATTTAATTGAGAATATAATTTATTAATATATTGGATTTATTGGGATTAATTATGGAATAAGGAAATGAAATTATTGGTGGTGTGATGAATAAAGTGAGGGTGTGAGGAGTAAAAGGCTCTACTCACATTAATTACTTTATTTATTTTATTAGAATAATAAAAGGAATAAAAGAAGGAAAAAGAGAAAAAGGAATCATTATTGGGAAAAGTCACCGTATGTGCAATTGAGAAGAGGAAAGGAAGGAGAAAAAGTTGTTTCGTGTCGGAAGTCGAAGAACCCACAAGGTAAGGGGTGATTTCGATTAATTGTTTTGTATTATCGGTTTTGAATTCGACCGTATGGATCATAGCATGTTAGGGAATCTCAGTTTAGAAATTCTAGGGTTCCGTAGAATTGTCTTTATTGTGTCGGATTATAGGTCGGAAACCATTAGTGTGTCAAATAATAAATAGGAATTATGAAATAATGTTGTTTGATGTTATAATGGTGTAAAATGGATGTATTTTGGTGTTTCTCACGTTGCAATTCGTATGAGAATGTTTGGAATTGATTTGGAATGGGTAAATGTTGTCAAAATAGAATATTTTGACTCTGCAGGTCGTGGGAACTGGTTCCCAGTGGGGAGGAACCGAGTTCCCAGTGTGAATCTTTCAAAAACTGGCAAAAATGTACGCAGGAACCGGTTCCCAGTGGGGTAGGAACCGGGTTCCCATACATTTTCCAGGGGCGTGACTTTTGAACTTCGCAGGAACCGGTTCTTGCATATGGAGGAACCGGGTTCCACTGTTTTTTGAAAAATACTAAACTTTGAAAAATTCATAACTTTCAAACCGTAAGTCCGTTTTAGTCGCCGTTTTGGACGTTATTTCTTAAATTAAATGCTCTATTTTATGAAATGAAAGAATTTACGGTAACTAAAAATTATTTGGAAAATGTGGATTTCAAATAAGTGATTATTTATTCGATGTGTACTTGGTGTATAAGAGGTAGTGTACGTGACATTGATGTATCCGAATGGTGTGAATGAAAGGCATGTTTATGCTGTTGAATTGTGTGCATGATTGTTGAGAATATCATGTTTTAGATTTGATTCGATTATGATAGTTGGTGTATTTCATAGGTGATAAAATGTTGCATACCGGTGTCGTGCGTGCATATGCATTTTTGGTGAAGTTAATTCCCATTGTGTGGAATTTGACTTGTATTGCCGTTAACCGATACCCGGGTGATGATGGGTGGTTAGGCTGGATTCGTGTCCGGGTGTTTATGGACGAATCGATGATTCATATCCGGTTGATGATGGATCAGTGTTGGGTGACTTGGTCACTTGTTGGTACCACATGCATTGTGTCTGCATTTGTGTTTGCATGGAATTGTAACATGTTAGGATGTCTTCCAGTGTTACAATTCTTTTGTTGATTATTGATTGTGCATAATGACTTGTATGATTGGGATTGCGTGTTGAATCTGAATTTATGCTAAAATGGGTGAAATAATATGCTTGTGATATATTGTTGATTGAGAGGCTTATAATGTATTTTAATTATGAGAAATTTCACCCTTACTTTATGAATTTCAGATTAAAGTTAGCAGCTCAGGAGTTAGTGAGGATGGCTCTAGATGCTTGTCATTTTAAGTCCGCGTGTCAGTGTCATGCTCTGATAGGTTGTAACACTGGGGAACATTTAGTTGAGAACTTATTTAGTAATCAAATGTCATTTGGAATTACTTTAGGAATAATTGAGACTTGGTTTATTCCGTTTTGATTTGATGGTATTATTTCCGCTGTGTAAGACATGGTCTTAACTTAATTGATTATTTTTGATAGTGATCCTCAGTGTAGCATGGCTACTGAGTTAATTGGAGTTTTATTTATTTCATAATTGTGGCATCCCTTGATTTCCGTGTTGACTCTGATTAAATCTGGTTTTAGTACTAAATTAATTAATATATTCGGGGTATTTTAGAAGGGGTGTTACAAAAGTGGTATCAGAGCATAGTCGGTCTTGTCTTGTGTCGTTATCCCTTTTGTATGCGACTAGTGTAAGATGACACTTTCGATACTTGTGTGCTGATGAGGTTGTTTTGTAGTGTTACAGAACAATGGCCGGAAGAGGTAACGGAAGAAACGATGATGCTATTGCTGAAGCATTGGGAATGTTAGCTGGAGTGCTCGGAGGGAACCAGCAGGGAGCTGTTATTGGTGCTGACCGACAATTGGGGAATTTTCAGAGGAATAATCCTCCATTGTTCAAGGGTGCACATGATCCCGAAGGTGCTCAGAAGTGGTTGAAGGAGATCGAGAGGATCTTCAGAGTGAATGACTGTGCTGAAGGGCTGAAGGTGAGATACGGAACTCACATGTTAGCAGAGGAAGCTGACGACTGGTGGATTGCTACCAGAACTGAAATGGAAGAAGATGGTATTGCGTTGACTTGGGCTGTGTTCAGGAGGGCTTTTCTGAGGAGGTACTTTCCTGAAGACATTCGAGGTAAGAAGGAGATTGAATTTCTGGAGCTCAAGCAAGGCAACAAGACTGTCAGTGAGTATGCTTCGAAGTTTACTAAGTTGGCGAAGTATTATGCTCATTACACTAACGATGCAGATGGAGAATTTTCCAAATGTATCAAGTTTGAGAATGGTCTGCGTGACGAGATTAAGCAGGGTATCAGGTATCAGCGTATCCGAAGATTTTCTGATCTGGTTGACTGTAGTAGGATTTTAGAGGAGGATCTTGCCAGCACTAAGTCGAATGCTCGAGGGTATGTTGATAGGAAGGGTAAGCAACAGATGGATCGTGGTAAGCCTTATGATAGGAGTAATCAGAGATTCGGCAGTTGGAAGAAATCTGGTGGAGGAGATTCTGGTTCTTCCATTAAGTGTTACAAGTGTGGTGAGACAGTACATCGTATGGTGGATAGCAAGAGTAATAATAAGAAGTGTTTCAAGTGTGGGAAACTCGGCCATGTGGCCAATGATTGCAGAGTGAGAGTGGTGACCTGTTACAACTGTGGTGAAGAGGGTCATACTCGTCCTCAGTGCACAAAACCCAAGAAGGAGCAAGCTGGTGGTAAAGTGTTCGCATTGTCTGGGTCTGAGACTAAGCCAGATGATTGGCTGATTAAAGGTACATGTTTTATTAATGACATACCTTTGATTGCGATTATTGATACTGGAGCTACGTATTCTTTTATTACTTTGGATTGTGCTAAAAGATTGAATTTGGAAATTTCTAATATGGATGGAAGTATGGTTATTGACACTCCTGCGTCGGGTTCAGTGACTACTTCGTATGTTTGTAGGAATTGTCCTATTGTGATGTTTGGTAGGGGTTTCGGTATGGATCTAGTGTGCCTACCGTTAGAACAACTTGATATCATCCTTGGAATGAACTGGTTGGAATTCAACCAGGTTCATATCAACTGTTTTGCGAAGACGGTTATTTTCCTGAAGAGGTTGGTGTCGAAGATGTGACTATGTCGGTTAAACAAATGAACTTGGCTGTAAAAGATCGTGCTGTGGTGTTTATGTTGTATTCTGCAATAGAGATGGAAGGAAAGGCAAAGAGTGAGGGATTGCCAGTCGTGAATGAATTTCCTAAAGTATTTCCGGAAGATGTTAGTGAATTGCCACCCGAGAGAGAAGTGGAATTTACTATAGATTTGATTCCTGGAACTAGTCCGGTGTCCATGGCGCCTTATCGCATGTCGGCATCTGAATTAGCGGAGTTAAAGAAACAGTTGGAGGAGTTGCTTGAGAAGAAGTTTATTCGTCCCAGTGTTTCGCCGTGGGGAGCTCCGGTGTTGTTGGTTAAGAAGAAAGAAGGTTCAATGAGATTATGTGTTGATTACAGACAGTTGAATAAAGTTACAATCAAGAATCGGTATCCTTTGTCGAGAATTGATGATTTGATGGATCAACTAGTTGGAGCTTGTGTATTTAGTAAGATTGATCTGAGATCTGGATATCATCAGATTTGTGTGAAGACAGAGGATATTCAGAAAACTGCATTTAGAACGAGGTATGGGCGTTATGATTATTCTGTTATGCCGTTTGGAGTTACTAATGCACCTGGTGTTTTCATGGAGTATATGAACAGGATATTTCATTCGTATCTTGACAAGTTTGTGGTAGTATTCATTGATGATATTTTAATTTATTCGAAGAGCGATGAAGAACATGCAGAACATCTCAGAGTTATATTGGAATTGTTGAAAGAGAAGAAGTTTTATGCGAAGTTGTCCAAATGTGAATTCTGGTTAAGTGAAGTGAGTTTTCTTGGCCATGTAATTTCCAAGAATGGAATTGTTGTGCATCCTGGTGAAGCGGTATCTCGGGGAAGCGCCAAGAATGCTCGAGATCCGTAGTTTCCTGGGTCTTGCAGGTTACTACAGGAAGTTTATAGAAGGATTTTCCAAACTAGCGTTGCCATTGACTAAGTTGACCAGAAAGGGTCAGGTGTTTGTTTGGGATGTTGAATGTGAGAAAGGATTTTGAGAGCTAAAGAGGAGGTTGACTAGTGCTCCGATCTTGATTTTGCCAAATTTGGCTAAGTCTTTTGTTGTGTATTGTGACGCATCATTGTTGGGATTAGGTGGTGTGTTGATGCAAGATAAGCAGGTTGTGGCTTATGCTTCGAGACAATTGAAAGTACATGAAAGGAATCATCCGACTCATGATTTAGAGTTGGCAGCTGTTGTATTTGTTTTGAAGTTATGGAGACATTATTTATATGGCTCACGGTTTGAGGTGTTCAGTGATCACAAGAGTCTGAAGTATCTATTTGATCAGAAGGAGCTCAACATGAGGCAGAGGAGATGGTTGGAATTTTTGAAGAATTGCGATTTCAGTTTGAATTATCATCCTGGTAAGGAAAACGTTGTTGCGGATGCTTTAAGTAGAAAGTCCTTGCATATGTCGATGTTAATGGCCCGTGAGTTAGATTTGGTTGAGCAGTTCAGAGATTTAAGTTTGGTATGTGAAACGACTCCGAATAGTGTGAAATTGGGTATGTTGAAGCTGACTAGTGGTATTCTGGAAGATATTAGAAATGGACAGAAGTCCGATGTTGGTTTAGTTCACAAGTTGACATTGATCAACCAAGGTCAAGGAGGCGAGTTCAGAATTGATGAGAATGGAGTTATGAGATTTGGTGATCGGGTGTGTGTTCTGGATGTTGCCGAGATTAGGAAGAGTATTTTGGAAGAAGGACATCGCAGCGGGTTGAGTATTCATCCCGGTGCTACTAAAATGTACCACGATTTGAAGAAGTTGTTTTGGTGGCCGGGAATGAAAAAGGAAATTGCTGAGTATGTGTATGCTTGTTTGGTTTGTCAGAAGTCGAAAATCGAGCATCAGAAACCGTCGGGATTGATGGAACCGTTGTTTGTTCCGTAATGGAAATGGGATGGAATCTCTATGGATTTTGTGTCTGGTTTGCCAAGGACAGCGAAGAATTGTGATTCTATCTGAGTTATTGTGGATCGGTTGACAAAATCCGTTCACTTTATTCCGATAAGAATGGATTATCCGATGGAGAGGTTGACAGAATTGTATGTTGAAAAGATTGTGAGTTTGCACGGTATTCCTTCTAGTATTGTGTCGGATCGAGATTCGAGATTTACATCTAAGTTCTGGACGGGATTGCAGGAAGCTTTGGGTACTAAGTTGCGATTGAGTTCTGCTTATCATCCGCAGACAGATGGTCAGACGGAGAGAACGATTCAGTCGTTAGAGGATTTGTTGAGGTCTTGTGTGTTGGAGAGAGGTGGAGCTTGGGATAGTTATCTACCATTTGAAGCATTGTATGGCTCCGTTTGAAGCATTGTATGGTAGGAGGTGTCGGACACCGTTGTGTTGGTATGAATCTGGAGAGAGTGCTATGATTGGACCGGAAATTGTCCAACAGACTTCGGAAAAGATTAAGATGATTCAAGAGAAGATGAGGACTTCTCAGAGTCGTCAGAAAAGTTATCATGATAAGAGGAGGAAATATCTTGAGTTTAGCGAAGGAGAACATGTGTTTATGCGAATTACTCCGATGACCGGTATTGGTCGAGCCTTGAAGTCAAAGAAGTTGACTCCGCGTTTTATTCCTCCGTTTCAGATTACCAAGAGAATTGGGAAGGTTGCGTATCAGATTGCTTTACCGCCGTCACTTGCAAATTTGCATGATGTTTTCCATGTATCTCAGCTGAGGAAGTACATTATTGATCCGTCACATGAGATTCAAGTAGATGATATATAGGTACGAGAGAATTTGACTGTTGAAGCGGTACCTGCAAGAATTGAGGACCGGAAGTTGAAACAGTTGCGAGGCAAAGAGATCGCATTGGTAAGAGTGGCTTGGGGAGGACCAGCAGATGGGAATGTCACTTGGGAGCTGGAGAGTCAGATGAAGGACTCGTATCCCAAACTTTTCGTCTAAGGTATGTTTTCGAGGACGAAAACTCTTTTAGTTGGGGAGAGTTGTGACACCCCAAATAATTCGATTATTAAATAATTATGATTTTTAATTATTAATTTAATTGAGAATATAATTTATTAATATATTGGATTTATTGGGATTAATTATGGAATAAGGAAATGAAATTATTGGTGGTGTGATGAATAAAGTGAGGGTGTGAGGAGTAAAAGGCTCTACTCACATTAATTACTTTATTTATTTTATTAGAATAATAAAAGGAATAAAAGAAGGAAAAAGAGAAAAAGGAATCATTATTGGGAAAAGTCACCGTATGTGCAATTGAGAAGAGGAAAGGAAGGAGAAAAAGTTGTTTCGTGTCGGAAGTCGAAGAACCCACAAGGTAAGGGTGATTTCGATTAATTGTTTTGTATTATCGGTTTTGAATTCGACCGTATGGATCATAGCATGTTAGGGAATCTCGGTTTAGAAATTCTAGGGTTCCGTAGAATTGTCTTTATTGTGTCGGATTATAGGTGGAAACCATTAGTGTGTCAAATAATAAATAGGAATTATGAAATAATGTTGTTTGATGTTATAATGGTGTAAAATGGATGTATTTTGGTGTTTCTCACGTTGCAATTCGTATGAGAATGTTTGGAATTGATTTGGAATGGGTAAATGTTGTCAAAATAGAATATTTTGACTCTGCAGGTCGTGGGAACTGGTTCCCAGTGGGGAGGAACCGAGTTCCCAGTGTGAATCTTTCAAAATCGCAAAATATGCGGAACCGGTTCCCAGTGGGGTAGGAACCGGGTTCCCATACATTTTCCAGGGGCGTGACTTTTGAACTTCGCAGGAACCGGTTCTTGCATATGGAGGAACCGGGTTCCACTGTTTCTTTTTGAAAAATACTAAACTTTGAAAAATTCATAACTTTCAAACCGTAAGTCCGTTTTAGTCGCCGTTTTGGACGTTATTTCTTAAATTAAATGCTCTATTTTATGAAATGAAAGAATTTACGGTAACTAAAAATTATTTGGAAAATGTGTCGGATTTCGAAATAAGTGATTATTTATTCGATGTGTACTTGGTGTATAAGAGGTAGTGTACCTGTGACATTGATGTATCTGAATGGTGTGAATGAAAGGCATGTTTATGCTGTTGAATTGTGTGCATGATTGTTGAGAATATCATGTTTTAGATTTGATTCAGTTATGATAGTTGGTGTATTTCATAGACTGATAAAATGTTGCATACCGGTGTCGTGCGTGCATATGCATTTTTGGTGAAGTTAATTCCCATTGTGTGGAATTTGACTTGTATTGCCGTTAACCGATACCCGGGTGATGATGGGTGGTTAGGCTGGATTCGTGTCCGGGTGTTTATGGACGAATCGATGATTACTGTATCCGGTTGATGATGGATCAGTGTTGGGTGACTTGGTCACTTGTTGGTACCACATGCATTGTGTCTGCATTTGTGTTTGCATGGAATTGTAACATGTTAGGATGTCTTCCAGTGTTACAATTCTTTTGTTGATTATTGATTGTGCATAATGACTTGTATGATTGGGATTGCGTGTTGAATCTGAATTTATGCTAAAATGGGTGAAATAATATGCTTGTGATATATTGTTGATTGAGAGGCTTATAATGTATTTTAATTATGAGAAATTTCACCCTTACTTTATGAATTTCAGATTAAAGTTAGCAGCTCAGGAGTTAGTGAGGATGGCTCTAGATGCTTGTCATTTTAAGTCCGCGTGTCAGTGTCATGCTCTGATAGGTTGTAACACTGGGGAACATTTAGTTGAGAACTTATTTAGTAATCAAATGTCATTTGGAATTACTTTAGGAATAATTGAGACTTGGTTTATTCCATTTTGATTTGATTGTATTATTTCCGCTGTGTAAGACATGATCTTAACTTAATTGATTATTTTTTATAGTGATCCTCAGTGTAGCATGGCTACTGAGTTAATTGGAGTTTTATTTATTTCATAATTGTGGCATCCCTTGATTTCCGTGTTGACTCTGATTAAATCTGGTTTTAGTACTAAATTAATTAATATATTCGGGGTATTTTAGAAGGGGTGTTACATTGCACGAGTATATTTGAAATAAAATTACAATTTTTAGAAGCAATTTCTTGTAGGAAAATTTAATTATGTTAGCAATTATATAATTAAATTGTTAATGCGAAACAATAATAGAAAAATTGTTTTATATTATTGTTTTTTAGGTTATTAGAATATTTCTTATAATTTCATTTATATATTAAAATTAGAAAGTTATTTTTTAAACATTATGAGTATAAAGGTGTTACTACTAGTGCTATATTGAGTTTGATATTTAGGTTATAATTTAAATTAATTTTTTTACTTATTGTTTAAATTTAAAATCTGAAATATAGAAGACAGAGATTTTTTTGGCTTATATTTTAAAAATGATAAATATATATCAAAATTGTATTTATATTTTTTAATTATTATTTATTAAAAATTGCTTATATAAAATTTAATTTTTAAATATGTCAATTTTTAAAATAGATGGGCAACAAAAGAGAAAATTAAATTAGGGTTGAAAAATAATTATTATCAAAATCACACGACATCGCAGAAGTAAGGTTGGGGTTAGGATTTTCATCATGACAACTTTAAATTTATATTAAGTAGATAAGTGTTAATTAAATTTAAATAATTAAATATTATTATTTAAATGTATAATGATTAAAAGATAAATATTATGTTATCCAGGTAATTGAAAGTTAAATATTAGTAAATAATTATTTATGATGCAAAATGAATAATTAGTACAACGATTATGTTTTATAATAATAATAATAATAATAATAATAATAATAATTGTAATGTCTCATTTTATTCATTTCATAATATAAAGATATAAGATTAAGAGTAGTAGAAGTAACTAAATTGGTTAGAATCCAACTAGAGGATTTTTTGACATTAAAGTCTAGTTGAAGGGCAAATTAGTCTTTTGGAAAGATGATTAAGAAATAAGATGGTGTTTGGTTAAGTCATTCCCATTTCCTTTTGTACAAAAATCTGAATTACAGAGAGAAAGGAGAAAGGAACGTGAAAAGGAAGAAGAAGAGGAAGGTTGTCCAAACTCAATCTCATTATCCCTTGCATGCAAGTCCGAATTTCTTGTCGTCATCACCTCCCAAGTTCAATTTTGTATCTCATTCTTCATAAATCCAAGATGAGTCTCTAGTTAGAGACCTTGAGGAAAATTTGGGGTTTTTCTAAACATTGGAATTGTTGGGATCTATGAGTCAATTATTGATGCATGCATGTTTGTGATGTTAGATAACATGTTACATTGATGAATTTCGTATTTTTTTTATGTGGGTGATAAGTGAGAGGTGGAAAGTGATGGTTTTGGCCCCAAAATAAAATTGTTTTTCGTTCTGAATTTTTCAGTTTTGCAGAACGCGCTCAGTGGTCGGGGTTGCACTAAGTGCACCCTACTGTAAGTTGAAAAATCTTATTTCGCAGGATCCCGCTCAGCTCGCCCTCCTGGGCAGAATCATATTAATTCACCCAAGTGCATGATGATTCCAATGATTGGAACTGTTTGCCTTAGTGATTCTTTAACTATGGCATGGTTGATTAGGTGACTAGTGTGAGACTATGTGCACCTTAAATAACTGTGGAATCCATTATGGTTAACATATATGTTTAAATGGAATGATATCATGTGATGGTGCTTTGAGCTAAGGAAAAATGACATGTGTATTGATTTCCTGTCGTTCCGGCTGAACATTTGGATGATTGGTCTTGTTGACATAGATTGGTTTGGATGTGTGTCTTTGTGACTTGGATGCATCTTGTGGATTGTGAATATTCACGAATTAGAGTATAACCTAAGCTAATATTGGTTTATGTGGTATGCTTATTCACCCGACTTACTATTGGTTTATGTGGTATAGTTGCACACATATATGCCATTGGTTTATGTGGTACATTCGCACACTGAAATACTACTGGTTTATGTGGTATATTCACCCTCCAAGATTCTATTGGTTTATGTGGAATGCGCATTATCCGGATTCCAATGGTTTATGTGGTACGGATGCACACCCGAGCTGCTCCTCTTCCTTATCCTATGATGATTTTGTCTTCTACGGATGATGTAGTAGAAGCTCTGAAAGACTGTAGAGACTATTCTGTCACCTTCAATGACCAAAACTTCTCTATTGATCTTATTTGTCTGCCTCTCAAGAAGATCGATGTGATATTGCGTATGGACTGACTATTATCTAACTTAGTGTACATTAGTTGTAAAGAGAATGCTATCTTCATTCCTGCTGAGGAAACCACTCTTGTTGATGCGATTGGAAATTTGATTGAAGATACAATTACCTTAGTCAATTGCCTTTATGTTCAAGAGAAGTCTGTTCTTTTAGTTCTTACTACGACCTCGAAAGTAAGAAGGTTGTATCAGATATTCCTGTTGTATGCGATTTTCCTGATGTGTTTTCAGGGGATGTCACTTCTCTTCCTCCAAAAAGGGAAGTAGAATTATCCATCGACCTTGTTCCTGGAAAAACTCTAGTTTCTATCACTATGTATCGAATGTCTCTTGCGGAGTTAAGAGAATTGAAGAATCAGTTAGAAGAGTTATTGGCGAAGCATTTTGTTCGACCTAGTTTTCTCAATCGAGTGCTATTGTCTTATTAGTCAAGAAGAAGGATGGTTGCATGCGATTATGCATCGATTACCGTCACTTGAATAAAGTAACCATAAAGAAAAAATATCATTCGCCACAGATTGATGACCTCCTAGATCAGTTGAAAGGAGCATGTGTGTTCTAAAAGATTGATCTCAGGTCGGGTATCATCAGATTTGGGTCAAGAATTCAGATGTATCGAACACCGCGTTTAGGATGCGATATGGCCAATATGAGTTCTTGGTTATGTCGTTGTAATACGGTGAACTGACTTTGTAGGTTTTTGTATCGCAAATGTGCGGATAGCAAGAGTCGCCACCGACTTTTCTTTTATCCAATTAAGGGAAGGTAAAAGTACAGAAAGAGACCTTCGTTAGATTCTTGAGTAAGGGAGAAGGTTATGAAAAGGGAAGGTATTAGCACCCCTTTCCATCCGTAGTTATCTACAGGCTCTTAGTTGCTCTTAGATCACTTAAAATTGCTTTCTGTGTGTTTGAAAAAATGTTTTGAAAAAGGCATTTCGCTTTGACTTTGTAATGATTCATGCAGGAATGTATACAAAGTGTTCGGAAATGTTTCGTTTTTGAAAAGAGTTTGAACTTTGACAAAAGTGTGTTGTGTGAAAAGTATTTTGATAGAGCAAGCAACTAAAAGTCTTATTACCTACTCAGAATTGGTCGTTTTCGTATTGTTTTACTTTCCTTTAGAATAGCGCTATCCATACCATTAGTTGATAGGTAACTCTATCTGTTGGATGTAAGCGGGACATTCGAAGGGACATCGGATGGTCATAGAAAGCAACTTGTAGGAAGTATCCTAGCACATTCGAAGGGACTATCATCATTTTTCGTAGGCGACAATCGAGGGTCAAGATCATGTATTCGTAGGCGACATCGTGGGTCTATGATCTTTGTATCGAAGGGACTATGATGATTTGTTTTGAAGGCAACAATGCTAGAATTCCTCTACGTTCGAGGGACATGACCATTTTGAATTCGTAAGGCAACGAGAGAGAATTACCCTAAGGGGTGTATGTGTGAAAGAAGTGTGTTGATTCAGATATTTTATCTTGAAAATTAGTGGGCTATGTTTAATTTTATCTTGCCATACACGCCTAATTACTAGCAATTTATAGGGTGCGGAAATTAAAATGCGGAAGTGTAAAGATGCGGAAAGATAAATGTCCTACGCTATTACATGGCTTTGGGGCAGATACATAATTTAAACGTGCGGAAAATAAAAAGCCTAATTAAGCTATTACATTCCATGAGCAGTTACATAATTGGAAAAAAGAAAACGATAAAAGAAATCGTCTGAAACGGGACAACCTGCTAGAGAATTTGAAATCGGAAAATACGAGAGGAATCGAATAAGAGGAAAATGTTAGTAAAAATGCAAATTTTTGAATGAGAAAAATATTTCATGCTGGAAATAGCATAAATATGCTAAAATAATTTTTTGGGATTTTTTGGAAAAGATTTAATAATTAAAAACTAATTAAAAGTGATTAGAATGATAAATTATGAATAAAATTAAATATGCATGAAAAATAATATTTTTTAATTTTATAAATTAAATAAACATTTTATGAAAATAAATGCAAAAGGAAAAATATTTTTGACAATTTTTAATGCATGAATAAAAATTATGAAAAGAATTAAAAATGCATGAAATATATTAAATAAATAAGAAAAATATGAAAAGTTTGTAAACTATGTAAAAATACTCTTGCCATGGCCAAGGATCGAACTGGAGACCTTGCTCTCATACTCCCACGCCTTTGCCATCTGAGCCAGCGTGCACGCGTGTCACTGAATCAGAGCGAATGGATTACAAGCACGCGTCTCCTCCCTATTGCCTCGTCTCCGCGCCAAACTTCATCTCCTTCGTTTTGAATTTTTGAAAATTCAGCGTCGGCCTTTGTTCGACGCTACAACCCTGGCAAAATCGAAAATCATACACAAGTAATATAAATGAATTCTAAGACCATGGTTCGATTCAGGACATCATTCCGAATGCGTTGGTAATGGTCTCGAGGTCCAATTTTTCCGTTTAAGGAAAACCCTAAATCGTGGTCAAGAACCCTAATCATGGCATATCGAGTTCCAGGCCATAGAAACACAATTAACCTGCCCAGATCGCTTGCAAACTTCTCACTAATCACAAAAACAACAATAAAACATGTTAAAAATGCATGATAATTGAAATACGATTTTGAAATTTTCTTGAACAAACCGAATTCGGATTCTTTGATTTTGGATGGTTTTGAGAAATGTGAGGGTCTGGATCGATTCTAGAGGTATCAAGGAATGTGTTTGAGTGCTTGGAATCAATTGAAACGACCTAAATCCAAGGCTGCTAGTTGCTTGTGTTGCACGGATTTCTTGAGCTTCAATAGGGTTTCTCCAGCCAGTTTTTCTACCCTAATTCGTGTGGCATGAGTTGTGTATATATAGTAGATGAATTTGGAGTTGATTTGAGGAAGAATCAATCACTAATCAATGCAAATCAAATTTGATTTTGCACAAAATCAAATTTTCATTTTTTTGATCAATTTTCAATCAAATCATGCCATATCAATCCAAATTTTGAAATTTGCTGGCTTTATTGAGTTGCTTGGATCTCAAGGAAGAGAGAAAAATCAAGTTTGCATTTAATTTTGATTTTATACTTTATTTTTGAATTTAATTTGTATTTAAATGAATAAATTCCAAATTAAATAGAAAAATAAAATAAAAATTCGTGGCATTGGGCTTGGATATTCCTAATTGCATAAGGAACAAGTTTGGATGAAGAAAAAGTAAGCCCATTTGCAAAAAAATTTATTTTTAGAAGCATTTCTCTTTGTGCACTTCTTCAAAATTGCCCAACTTGTGAATGGTATATCTTGCTCAATTTTCCACATTTTTTAGTGTTCTTGGACTTTTTAGAAAGCTCTAAGAGTCCTCTAACCAACCTTCTTGGTCTCATCTCAATTGGAGTTTCCATGCTCAATATATCTTCAAAACAAAATGTTGACTTTTTGTTGACTTTTGAAAAGGACCTGTAATGTTTTGATCCATACCTTCCAAATGAAGCATTTTTTGAACATTCTTGTGAGACATGAAGTTGTAGAGAATTGAATTTCCTTCAAAGCAAGAGGTGGTGAAAAAATTTCTGAGAAAGTATGAAGAAGTTATGCTCAGTCAAAGTTTGGTTGACTTTTCACTGAGAAACCCTAATTTGGAAAGTTTGACTTTTGGGCAAATCTTGAGTTTTCTTGATGAACCATGATCAACCCTTGATCAAATGATGCATGTAACTTCAAAATGAGGATGTTGACCAAAAATCATGAAGTTTGACTGTATGTTGACCACAGTTGACTTTTTGTCCAATACAACTGATTTTCAACCATCTGAGCAATTGTCTGAGGAAACTTGACTTGTGAGGCTTGAAACTTGACATGGAGAGTCTTTGAAACATATGAGGAAGCATGATGACCATTGGAGATGTTGGAAATCCACTTTGATCTGAGAATCACCAAACCCTAGTTTGGGTTGATTGTCTAGGAGAGAGTTTGTCTGATCAACTCTTGGGGAATCCTTGAGTATGGATGTATGAAATGTCTTGAGAAGATGGAGGGCAAATTTTGGGGTATGACAGTCGTTAGGAGTGACCAATTCCCCTGCTATCTTTATGGATTATATGAACAGTGTGTTCCCAGCCATATTTGGACCGGTTCATAATGATATTCATAGATGACATCTTGATCTATTCCCAGACGGTAGAGGAGCATATGGAACTATAGTACCCCAATTTATTCCCCTAAGATTCACTCATACTTCATACCATTGCATTACACAAAGATCAAATGGTCTCTCTCTCTCTCTCTCTCTCTCTCTCTCTCTCTCTCGTCTTTGGATTTTCCCTTAGAAGAGCACCAAGCACCTTTGAATGTGTTTGTGTGTTAATTTATGCTTGGCTAATCATAATGTGTATATCATTTATGTCCTAGATGTTATGTTGTAGGTGAATGGTGCACAAGTTTCTTACTCAAGGAGTTAATAGGTTCATGTGCTTATTTCCTTTCCTTCTCTCCTCAACTCTCAAAGATTTTTGAAAGCATTGACTCCCATTAAAGACTTCTCTTGTCATCAACCATGGTATCTCACTTTGAGTATATGCTTCATGTTTGAAAGAGATCAACAAATTTGAAGAATTTTCCATGCAATGGCCGTCTAACTTGAAATTAGGGTTTTGGACTTTTAAGGACCATATCTAGGCAACGAGAGAGAATTACCCTAAGGGGTGCATGTGTGAAAAGAGTGTGTTGATTTCAGGTATTTTATCTTGGAGTTATGAGTGAGCTATGTCCATTTTATCTTGCCATACACGCCTAATTACTAGCAGTTTATAGGGTGCGGAAATTAAATTGCGGAAATGTAAAGTGCGGAAAGATAAATCCTACGTTATTACATGGCTTTGGGGCAGATACATAACTGAAAGTACGGAAAATAAAAAGTCCTAATTAAACTATTACATCCCATAGGCAGTTACATAATTGGAAAGAAAAAGCGATAAAAATTGTCCGAAACGGTATAACCTGTGAACAGATGAAAAATCGGGAAACGGAAGGAAATTGCATAAGATGAAAATGTTAGTAGAAATAAGAATTTTTGAATGAGAAAAAGTTTTTATGTTAGAAATAACATTAATATGATAAAATAATTTTTGGGAATTTTTGGAGTTAATTTGATAATTAAAAATCAATTAAAAGCTATTTAAATGATAAATTAGCAATTAAATTAAATATGCATGCAAAAATAATAATTTTAATTTTAAAAATTAAATAAGTATTTTTCTGATGAGTATGCAAAAAATGAATATTTTTGGTATTTTTTAAATGCATGATAAAAATTATTAAAGATAAATTAAATTGAATGGAAAATATTAAAAGAAAATATGAAAATAGAAAAAAGTTGCAAACTTGTAAAAGTCACTTGGCCATGGCTGGGATTCGAACTCAGGTCCCCAGGGTGATATGCGCACAGCTTTACCAACTGAGCCAGCTTGTACACGTGTTATAAAAACGAAGCGAATGGCTTTTAGACGGATGTCACCCCCTGATTGCCTGAATCACGCGCCAACCATCGTCTTCTTAGTTTTGAATTTTTGAAGATAGCGTCGGCCTTGGTTCGACGCTATAGTCCCTGCAATTTCTAAAATCAAACACAAGAAATATAAATGACATTCAAAGGCATGGTTCGATTAGAAACATCGTTCTGAACACGATGGTGGTGGTCGTTTTGTCCAATTTAACCGATTTAAGGAAGCCCCAAATTGGTTCAGAAAACCCTAGCAATGGTAATTCGTGTTTTAGGCCATGGAAATGCAATCAAACTACCCATAAAGTTTCCAAGCTTCGTTCTAAACACAAAACAAACAACAAAACATGTTAAAAATGCATGAGAATTGAAAATCGATTTTGGAAAAGGAAGAACAAACCGAAATCGGGATTGCTCGATTCTTGATGGTTTTGAGTGTTGTAAAGGTCTGGATTGCTTCAGGAGATGTCAAGGAATGCAATGGGATGCTTGGAATCGATTGAAACAAGTTAGAACTGTTGCTGCAAGTTACTTGAAAGGCACGGTTTTTTTTAGTTAGGTTAGGGTTTCTCCAAGCAATTTTTCTGTTCTCTCTTGTGTGATATGCTTTTATATTTATAATGGATGAATATTGAGCTGATTTGAGGAACAAATAATCATCAATCAATGCAAAGATTATTTGATTTTGTACAAAATCAAATCTTATCTTTTTTTATCAATTTTCATCAATTCTTTGCCAAATCAAGACCAATTTCGAAATTGACAGCTTTTTGTGAGTTGCTTGGACCTCAAGGATGAGAGAAAAAATCAATTTGCAATTAATTTTGATTTTATACCTTATTTTTTAATTTAATTTGTATTTAAATGAATAAAATCCAAATTAAATAGAAAAATAAAGTTAAAATTCGTGGCATTGGGCTTGGGTGTTCCAAATTGTCTAAGGAACAAGTTTGAATGATGAAAAACTAGGCCCATTTGCAAAATGTTGGATTTTCACAAGTATCTCTCTTTGTGCACTTCTTCAAAAATGTCCAACTTGTACAATGTGTATTTTGCTCAATTTTCCACATTTTTTAGTGTTCTTGGACTTTTTAGAAAGCTCTAAGTGTCCTCTAACCAACCTTCTTGGTCTCATCTCAATTGGAGTTTCCATGCTCAATATATCTTCAAAACAAAATGTTGACTTTTTGTTGACTTTTGAAAAGGACCTGTAATGTTTTGATCCATACCTTCCAAATGAAGCAATTTTTGAACATTCTTGTGAGACATGAAGTTGTAGAGAATTGAATTCTCTTCAAAATGAGAGGTGGTGGAAAAATTTCCGAGAAAGTATGAAGAAGTTATGCTCAGTCAAATTTCAGTTGACTTTTCATTGAAAAACCCTAATTTGGAAAGTTTGACTTTTGTGCAAATCTTGAGTTTTCTTGATGAATCATGATCAACCCTTGATCAAATGATGAATGTAACTTCAAAATAAGGATGTTGACCAAAAATCATGAAGTTTGACTGTATGTTGACCAGAGTTGACTTTTTGTCCAATACAACTGATTTTCAACCATCTGAGCAATTGTATGAGGAAACTTGACTTGTGAGGCTTGAAACTTGACATGGAGGATCTTTGAAGCATATGAGGAGGCATGAAGACCATTGAAGATGTTGGAAGTCCATCTGGATCTAAAAATTGCCAAACCCTAGCTTGGGTTGATTGTCTAGGAGAGGGTTTGTCTGATCAACCCTTGAGGAAATCCTTGAGTATGGATGTATGGAATGTCTTGAGAAGTAGGAGGGAAAATTTTGGGGTATGACAGCTGCCCCTGTTCAATCTTCTTGTACTGGAAGGGTTAGATTGGCATGGTCGCCTTTCGTGACCTGGAGGTAGAAGATGATTGAACACTCGAGTACACCTGAAAATTTGCACTCGCTGCTGGCTGATGATACGGGAATGGGCTTACAGATGCCATTTGGAGACGGTAGAGACTTCGCTGGGGAATGATTCGTACGCTAGACTCAAGATTGTTGTCCGAATAGGAGAGTCGGCGGAGATGGGCTTAAGATGCCATCTGCTGGGCGCTGTAGACGTTTCTGCAAGTGGAAGGAGTATGGAGATGGGCTTAAGATGCCATCTGGAGGGAGTCGTACGTTAGACTCTGTGCTCATCTTTGAATGAAGTTATTGGTTTGTATTGGTTTTTTAACCAAATATGCAGCATTCTGAAAGTGGAGAAATGTTGACAAGTAGTCGGAGATGGGCTTAAGATGCCATCTAAGGCAACTGAGTCGTACGCTAGACTCTGTAGTTGCTGTTGATAATAAGAGAGAGTCATAATAGATCTTCGTGTTGATTACTCTGAGGAGATAGTAGTTGGCAAAATATGGACAACTTCCCTGTTGTGCTTCGGGTACTGATCCAATGCCGGTTATCAGAGGATAACTTGTGATCGTTCAGATAGTTTTCCTGTCTGGATTCGAGTATTAATCCTGGATCTGTTGTCGGAGGACAACTAGGGCGCTGCTCGATAGTTTTCCGTCGGCTTGGGCATTAATCTCGACTGTTGTCGGAGGACAACTAGGGCGGTCGTTCAGATAGTTTTCCCATCTGGCTTCGGGCATTAATCCTGGACCTGTTGTCGGAGGACAACTAGGGCGGTCGTTCAGATAGTTTTCCCGTCTGGCTTCGGGCATTAATGCTGGACCTGTATGCTTCAGAAATGATTTCACCTGTTTTGGAGAAAACAAGAGAAATTTTGATAGAATATTGTTAGTCTTATGCAAAGTATGATGCATGACGATGTGTATGAATGACATATGCACAAATTATGACTTTTATGAATAATGTATGAATGATAAATGTTGTGGTATTTCAAAACATATCCATCTTGAAGAAGATGCGGATGTTCTGCTTGAGGATTTCTGACTTCTGCTTGGGGATGGAACGGATGGAGATCCTGAGAAGAAAGATAACTTTGATTCCTCCGATGCACTATCTGACCAAGTCTTGAGCCTGGATATTGTTGAGGATGGTAGAGATCGAGAGACGCGTTGTTGAGGATCTTGTGCATAGAACCTGCTGAGGAGAATCTAGGAGGTGCTCTACTGGGGATCTTGCGTGTAAATCCTGCTGGAGAGTATTTGGTTGTTGCCGGGAGACCGGGTTAGAAGAATATGGAGTCCGTTGTAATCTCTGGCTGGGGAATAAAAGGTGTATGTTTCCTCCGATGCACTATCTGACCAAGTTTCAGGTCTGGATACTGCCGCTGCCGGGGAAAAGGGGAATCGTTGAGAGATATTCTGCTGAAGATAAATACGTCGGCTGGGGATGAAGTGTTATTGCTTGGAGACTGCTGTAACATGATTTAGCCGAGTGGAATCACTGCTTGGGGACCAACATATACTCCGCTGTGGAAGGTTTGTTGTGAGTGACACCTCTGTGGGGATCATGCTCTGCAGGGGAATGTTTTGGTGACTTTCGTCGTCATCTCAATTCCTAGAGCCTGTAGTAATTACTTTTGTACGTTCACCTTTCGCATGTTTGTGAGTAGATTTTTATTGTCAGATGCATATAATCATTAAAAGCAAACGTTGGACTTTATGCAAACAACAACAGTGAAAATTGTAAAGAGAAAGAAACTTGTATTTATTTGAAATGTGGCGTATGGCCAAGCAGTTTGTACAAGAAAAGTAAAAAGCTATGCGAAAGCAATCTCGTGAAGTTCCAACTATGCTAGTACTCATATATTTCGACTATCTCATCTCCTTGTTGTCAGTAGAAAGTGAGTGAATTGATCTTTTCCATTTGAATCTTGAATGCTGATAGTAGTCTGGAAGTAGATAGGTGATCTGGACGAGACATAGTCGTACTTTTAAATCCCTAACTTTTGCCTAGACCGCCTTTCGGTTTTCACCACCGATACCTTTTTGCCCAAGCCGCCTTTTCGTGTTTTCGACTTGCGGTGTACATGTTTTGTATATATCCTTAACTTTTGCCCGAACCTTTTTGGTTCGCCAGGATGCCCTTATTTTTGCCTAGGCCAGTCGACCTAGCGGGTCTCATTTATGCGTAGTATTTTTTGATTATGTCTGCGTTCAAAGGGTGTGGGAAGTCTTCACCATCCATGGTGCTAAGTATCATAGCTCCACCGGAAAATACTGTCTTGACTATAAATGGTCCCTCATAGGTGGGAGTTCATTTGCCCCTAGGATCACCTTGTGGAAGAATGATGCGCTTGACTACTAGATCACCGACTTGGTAGACTCGGTGCTTGACCTTCTTGTTAAATGCTCTGATCATTCGTTTCTGATAGATCTGTCCATGGCAGATGGATGTGAGTCGTTTCTCATCAATCAAATTAATCTGGTCAAGGCGAGTCTGAATCCAATCGTCTTCACCTAGCTCTGCGTCCTGGAGGACTCTAGTTGAAGGTATCTGAACCTCGATTGGTAGGACTGCTTCCATACCATATACAAGAGAGAAGGGGGTTGCCCCTGTTGATGTTCGTACTGTAGTGCGACAACCATGAAGAGCAAATGGTAACATCTCATGCCAATCCTTATAAGTCACTGTCATCTTCTGTATGATCTTCTTAATGTTCTTGTTGGCGGCTTCCACTGCGCCATTCATCTTAGGCCGATAAGGAGAAGAGTTGTGATGCTTGATCTTGAACTGCGTGCAAAGTTCGGTGATCATCTTGTTATTGAGATTAGAACCGTTATCTGTGATAATCCTTTCAGGAGTTCCATACCGACAGATAAGATTATGTTTGATGAACTGAGCCACAACATTCTTGGTAACAGATGCGAACGAGGCTGCTTCTACCCACTTGGTGAAATAGTCAATTGCCACAAGGATGAAACGATGTCCGTTGGAAGCTATGGGCTTGATTTCTCCAATCATGTCAATGCCCCACATTGCAAAAGGCCAAGGAGTTGTTAGAACATTCAGAGATACTGGAGGTACGTGCACTTTGTTTGCGTAAATCTGGCATTTGTGACAAGATCGAGCGTAGCGGTGACAATCAGCTTCCATGGTGGACCAATAGTAACCTGTCCTCAAAATTTTCTTAGCCATTGTATGTCCACTAGAATGGGTACCAAATGCGCCTTCGTGTAACTCTTCCATAATATGTTCTGCTGTTTTCCGGTCTACACAGCGGAGTAAGCACAAGTCGTGATTGCGCTTGTATAAGATGTCGTTGCTGATGAAGAATTTAGAAGCGAATCTCCTCAAGAACTTCTTATCATTGATAGATGCCCCTGGCGGATATTTCTGAGTCTCAAGATACCTCTTCACGTCGTAGAACCAAGGTTTCTCTTCTGTATCAAGCTCATAACAATATGCTGGTTCGTCAAACTTTTCAATGATGATCTGGGGAGCCTCGTTGTCCCATCTGACCTTGAACATAGATGACATAGTAGCTAACGCGTCTGCCAACTGATTCTCTTCTCGTGGAATGTGATTGAAAGTGATCTCTTCGAAGTAGGGGATCAAACTCAGAACATGCTCTCGATATGGAATGAGATTCGGATGCTTCGTATCCCACTCGCCCTTAATCTGAATGATCACTAAAGCTGAGTCTCCGTACACTTGCAAGAACTTGATTCTTAAGTCAATAGCAGCTTTGATACCCATGATGCACGCTTCGTATTCGGTCATGTTGTTAGTACAACCTGAAACATAATCTGGCGGTGAAAGGCGTATGTCCGCCTATAGGGGATGTAATGATGGCGCCAATGCCATTGCCAAGTGCGTTTGAGGCTCCATCAAAGACCATAGTCCATCGGGATCCTTGTTCAGATCCTTCGTCTGGGCCTGGTTCTTCGCAATCTGTAACTAGTAGAACATCTTTGTCTAGAAATTCGAACTGCATAGACTGATAGTCATCTACGGCTTAATGAGCCAAATGATCGGCTACTACACTTCCTTTGATCGCTTTCTGAGAAGTGTACTGGATGTCGTATTCGGTCAAGATCATTTGCCATCTTGCTATTCTTCCGGAGAGAGCTGGTTTCTCAAATATGTATTTTATCGGATCCATCTTGGAAATCAACAAGGTAGTGTGAGTCAACATATACTGCCTTAGTCGGCGAGCATCCCAAGCCAAAGCGTTGCAAGTTTTCTTGAGCTGTGATTATCTTGTTTCACAGTCGGTAAACTTTTTGCTAAGGTAGTATATTGCATGCTCTTTTCGACCAGACTCGTCATGTTGCCCCAAAAACACACCCCATTGAGTTCTCTAACACTGTCAAGTACATGATAAGAGGTCTTCCTTCACGGGCGGCATCAGGATAGGAGGATTCTGTAGGTACTCCTTGATTTTGTCAAAAGCGATCTGGCAATCGTCATTCCATTCTACCACTTGATTTTTCTTAAGTAACTTGAAGATTGGCTCACAAGTAGCAGTTAGATGTGCAATGAATCTGGCAATGTAGTTCAATCGGCCCAAGAAACCTCTAACTTCCTTCTCGGAGCGGGGAGCTGGTTTCATACCCCAAAATTTTCCCTCCTACTTCTCAAGACATTTCATACATCCATACTCAAGGATTCCTCAAGGGTTGATCAGACAAATCCTCTCCTAGACAATCAACCCAAACTAGGGTTTGGCAATTCTCAGATCAAGATGGACTTCCAACATCTCCAGTGGTCATCATGCCTCATCATATGCTTCAAAGATTCTCCATGTCAAGTTTCAAGCCTCACAAGTCAAATTTCCTCAGACAATTGCTCACATGGTTGAAAATCAGTTGTATTGGACAAAAAGTCAATTGTGGTCAACATACAGTCAAACTTCCTGATTTTTGGTCAACATCCTCGTTTTGAAGTCACATCCATCATTTGATCAAGGGTTGATCATGATTCATCAAGAAAACTCAAGATTTGCTCAAAAGTCAAACTTTCTAAATTAGGGTTTCTTAGTGAAAAGTCAACCAAACTTTGACTGAGCATAACTTCTTCATACTTTCTCAGAAATTTTTTCACCACCTCTTGCTTTGAAGGAAATTCAATTCTCTACAACTTCATGTCTCACAAGAATGTTCAAAAAATGCTTCATTTGGAAGGTATGGATCAAAACATTACAGGTCCTTTTCAAAGTGAACAAAAAGTCAACTTTTTGTTTTGAAGATTTATTGAGCATGGAAACTCCAATTGAGATGAAACCAAAGAGGCTGTTTATAGGACACCTAGAGCTTTCTAAAAAGTCCAAGAACACTCAAAAAATGTGGAAAATTGAGCAAAATACACCTTGCACAAGTTGGGAAATTTTGAAGAAGTGCACAAAGAGAAATACTTGTCAAAATCCAAAATTTTGCAAATGGGCCTAGTTTTTCTTAGTTTAAACTTGTTGCTTATCTTATTTGGAACCTTCAAGCCCAAAGCCACGAATTTTGTCTTTATTTTTCTATTTAATTTGGATTTTATTCATTTAAAAACAAATTAAATTAAAAAATAAGGTATAAAATCAAAATTAAATGCAAAGTTGATTTTTCTCTCATTCTTGGGATCCAAGTAACTCATAAAGGCTGGCAAATTTCGAAATTATCATGGATTTGGCAAGAATTTGATTGAAATTGATCAAAAAAGATAAGATTTGATTTTGTACAAAATCAAATAATCTTTGCATTGATTAACCATTATTTGTTCCTCAAATGAGCTCAATTTCCATCCATTATAAATATACAATGCCTACACAACAAGAAACGACAGAAAAATTGCCTCAAGAACCCTAAAAGTCAAAAAACCGTTCTCTTGAAGTAACTTGCAGCCACAGTTCTAGCTTGTTTCAATCGATTCCAAGCATCCCATTGCATTCCTTGGTGTCTCCAAAGTCGATCCAGACCTTTACATCATCCAAAAGCATCAAGAATCATGAAATCTGAATTTGGTTTGTTCATATATTTTTCAAAATCGAATTCTGTTTATCATGCACTTTTAACATGTTTTGATGTTTGATTTGTGTTTAGTTTGAAGTTTGCAAGCTATCTGGACAATCGAATTGCATTTTCATGGCCTGAATCGAGATATGCCATTGTTAGGGTTTTCTGAACCGAATTAGGGCTTCCTTAAAACGGAAAAATTGGACCAAAAGACCACCACCATCGTGTTTAGAATTCAATTTGCAATCGATTCATGTACTCACAATTCATTTATATTATGTGTATGAGATTTTAGAAATTGCAGGGGCCTTAGCGTCGAAGAAAGACCGACGCAAAATTCCCAGAATTCAAACGAAAACGATGAAGTTCTTGGCGCGTGATTCTGGGCAATCTGGGGGTGACAACCGTCCAAAAGCCATTCGCTTCGTTTTTATAACACGTGTACACGCTGGCTCGGTTGGTAAGGCTGCGCGCGTTTCACCCTGGGGACCTGAGTTCGAACCCCAGCCATGGCAAAGTGATTTTTTACACGTTTGCAATTTTTTCTATTTTCATATTTTCTTTTAATATTTTCATCCAATTTTATTTATCTTTCATAATTTTTATCATGCATTTAAAAAATACCAAAAATATTTATTTTTTACATACACATCAGAAAAATGCTTATTTAATTTTTAAAATTAAAATTATTATTTTTGCATGCATATTTAATTTAATTTCTATTTTATCATTTAAATCACTTTTAATTGATTTATAATTATTAAATTAACTCCAAAAATTCCCAAAAAATTATTGTAGCATATTAATGTTATTTCTAGCATGAGAACTTTTTTTCATTCAAACATTATTGTTTTTACTAACATTTTCCTCTTATGCAATTTCCTCGTATTTCCCGATTTTCATCTGTTTACAGGTTATACCGTTTCGGACAACTTTCATCGCTTTCTTTTCAAATTATGTAATTCCCTATGGGATTTAATAGTTTAATTAGGAATTTTATTTTCCGCACTTTCAATTATGTATCTGCCCCAAAGCCATGTAATAGCGTAGGATTTATCTTTCCGCATCTTTACTTTCCGCAATTTAATTTCCGCACCCTATAAACTGCTAGTAATTAGGCGTGTATGGCAAGATTAAAATCAACATAGCTCACTCATAATTTCCAAGATAAAATACTTGAATTGACACACTCTTTTCATACATGCACCCCTTAGGGTAATTCTCTCTCGTTGCCTTACGAATTCAAATATGGTCAAGTTCCTCGAACGTAGAGGTATTCTAGCACCGTTGCCTTCAAAACAAATCATCATAGTCCCTTCGATACAAAGATCATAAGACCCACGATGTCGCCTCCGAATACATGATCTTGACCCTCGATTGTCGCCTACGAAAAATGATGATAGTCCCTTCGAATGTGCTAGGATACTTCCTACAAGTTGCTTTCTATGACCATCCGATGTCCCTTCGAATGTCCCGCTTACATCCAACAAATAGGGTTACCTACCAAATAATGGTATGGATAGCACTATTCTAAAGGAACGTAAAATAACACGAAAACTACCAATTCTTAGTAGGTAATAAGACTTTTAGTTGCTTGCTCTATCAAAATACTTTTCACACCACACACTTTTTTGTCAAAGTTCAAACTCTTTTCAAAAACGAAACATTTCCGAACACTTTGTATACATTCCTACATGAATCATTACAAAGTCAAAGCGAAATGCCTTTTCAAAACATTTTTTTTCAAACACACAGAAAGCACAATTTTAAAGTGATCTAAGACCAACTAAGAGCTCGTAGATAACTACGGATGGAAAGGGGTTCTAATACCTTCCCTTTTCATAACCTTCTCCCTTACTCAGAATCTAACGAAGGTCTTTTCCTGTTCTTTTCACCTTACCTTAATTGGGTAAAAGAAAAGTCGGTGGCGACTCTTGCTATCCATTTGCAATTAAAACTACAAAGTCATCACAGACAGATGGCGACTGCCGGGAGACACCCTAAAGAGAGAATGCCTTAGGGATTTCTAGATCACTTTACTGCTTTTTGTTTGATTTGTATGCTTTATCTTTAAGGGTTACTGGGTATTATATTTGTGGGGATCCTACACCGGATCCGGTTTAGGAAGTAGCAATAAATCATCGCGACCTAGACGATATCAAAATGGTCAACATGATGGCTACGTTAGTGTGACACTTTGGATGTCCCGATACTCTTCATTCCCAAGTTGAGGATAGTATTTGGCTTCGCGTGGTGTCATCAAGCACTAACTAAACTTTTAGAACCTTAATTGACCCATCTTGGCCATTAGAAGGTAGTGAGATGGCGGCTTTGGTGTAGACCGAGGTTGGTCGATGCTCGATGCCGCTCATTAAGATCGACTTTTGGGATATTTTCGACCACTTGGTAGTCGATTGAAATAAACGCCACGAGAAAGATCAATGGTATGAGATTCCTAGAACCCGTTACTATTATAGGACAGATGAACCAACTTAAACTTTTGGTGGGTAATCACCTATACCTCATGCAAGCCTTAAACCTAGGCTCTTTGTGTGAATTGTTTGTGTGTGCTAAACATGACATCATGACATCATTCGCATTGCATATCATTTCTAACTATTTCAAGGACCTAGGGATTTATCTTTGCTCTATTTTGTAGGTATTATGGCTTCTAGAAAGACTATCCGAATCAACTTCATGGGTATACCTTCACTCAAAGAATTGGTTTCAAATTCCGATCATGCCAGCCATCAAAAGACATGGTTATCGCTTGATTTGGTTATCTCCGGTTTGAAGAAGATATGATGCATGTCCTATTCCAGCTTTGATCCAAACACCATTGCTTTACATTCCCATTATCGCTAGTTCCTACCTTGGAAGAGTTCTCTAAGCTACTTGGGATACCTATTCTTGACCAAATGCCATTCACCGGTCTAGAAAAGGTTCAGAGGTACGAAGACATCGCATTTCAGCGCCCGACATTGAAGCCAATTGGGAAACCAGAAGTGGAGTTAAGGGTTTACTTGCTAAGATCCTAATTAAGAAAGCCCGAGAATTCCTCCAAGTTATGAGTTTCCATGCATACGAAGACATTGTGGCCTTGCTAATCTATGGTTTGGTTCTATTTCCTAACTCGGATCAATTCATAGATGTCAACGCCATCAAGTTTTTTCTTACCCGTAATCCTGTGCCTACTTTACTTGGAGATATTCTACATTCTCTCCACACTCGTACTACAAAAAGACAAGGAACTCTCATGTGTTGTATACCGTTACTTTCCAGGTGGTTTATTTTGCACCTTCCTCCATCAGTTTTGAAGAACGAGCAAAGGTTGAAGTGGTCTCAAAGGTTAATGTCACTCTCTCGTTCAGATATCCGTTGGAATCTTTTCTCTCAAAAGGATTTCACATTCATTAAGCGTTGTGGAGAGTTCCCTAATGTACCACTACTTGGTATAAGGGGAGGTATTACTTACAACCCTTCTTTAGCTCTACGTCAGTTTGGTTTTGCTCGAAAAGATGGTCCACATGATATGCTTCTCCAAGACATTGTGTTCGACTACAATCACGATCCTAGTTCATACACGCTGGGGCATGGTAAAGAAGACTCGATACCAAGACTTTGGGGCACCAAGACTCCATTCCTTGGGAACCTTACCTCAAATGGGTGCGAGCTCGAGCTCAAAACCTCATGATGCCATTCACTGCTCTACCAAGAATTATGGAACCCGTTATAGGTGACGACCTTACTTCTCCATCCCGACATGCCTCGAAGACTTGAAGAGATCCTGGATTCAACTAAAAGAAGAAAAGGATACATTCGAAGCTCAGTGCTATGCAAGTGAGAAGAAGGTACCAGAGTTGACCAAGCTACTTCACGAGGAGCGAAGCATCAACGCCTACCTCGGCACCAAGAGGAAGCTCCCATGGGAGACTTAGAGCTTTAGGATTTTTATGCTTTCCTTTTATTATTTTGAACCATCTTTTGTACTTTAAAAGAAAAAGAATGAAAGGAGAACTAATAAATGTTTGTTCGTGCTTGTTTAACAAGTTTAAATCTCTAAGGTCCTTGAAAACATTGCATTGCATTTGCATAAACATCGCATATCATAGCATAACATTGCATCACAGGTACATTGAAGATTGGTTTTCTCATTCTCTCGCTATTTATTTTAGCAGAAATGGCTCTTGAACAGTCTGTCAAAGATCTCCAGGCACATCATGCTCAGTTCCACCAGATGTTCACTAGCTTGGTCCAAGGCCAAGAAGGTCGTTGGTGTTCTCAACATGGGCATACGTTACAAAGGTGGTCCTAAAGTGGTCAGCCGGATAGAGCTCTCAGAAGGAAGTGTCAAGACCGAGGGGAGTGTCAAGGGTGATGGCGAAGGCCAACGTGAGTCCAAAAAGAGAGAGGATCAATATGATCATGACCAAGATTTAATGAAGATGACAAGTACAAGCAACTTGAAGACCGTCAATGTTGTGGAAAACCAAGATGTCGGCTGAATTTTGATGATCCGAGTCTTGTTCTGGTGTGGTGATTCCTCCAAGTTCAAAGTTCCAACTTTTGCCAAGTATGATGGCATGTCTTGTCCAAACGCATTTGAAGTCCTATGTTCAAGATCAACCCCACACCGATGATGTAAAGTTGTGGATGCACTATTTTCAAGAGAGTTTGTCCGAAACTCAATTGAGTGGTATTATCACCAGAGAATGACCGTATCCGTACTTGGAGTGACTTAGCGATGCTTTCATGACGATGAGTACAATGAATTGACACCCACTCGCATGCAACTACAAAGCATGTCTATGGGTCGTGATGAGAAGTTCAAGGAGTATGCTCAAATGGAGAGATCTAGCAGTAGTTCAACCACCCTTGTCCAATAGGGAGTTGGTTGATATGTTTATGGAACGCGACAGCCCATTCTTCAATCATCCGATTGAAACTCTTCACCGGATTCACCGAAATGATATTGACAGCGTATTAGCCGGTATCAAGAGTGGGAAGATTCATGTAGAGACATCTTCAAATGCTGCGAAGAGATCTTTTGGTGGTAAGAAAGAAGCCAATGTTGTGTATATTCAGAAAAGCCGAGCCAAGACCGATCGTGCTCAATCTGGGGCCAGATCTCCAATCCTACATCAACACAACCAGACAACGCGCGAGCTTAACGCGCCACAAAGACAGTTTACGAAGATCAACATGCCATTGTCGCAAGCCTTGCAACACATGTTGAAAGTAGAGCTGATTACTTTGAAGGATCCTCCTTAGAGTGTCAACACTTCCTCTCCGAGATACAATCCTAATGCTAAGTGTGCTTACCACTCCAATAGCCCAAGGCACGACACTGATAACTGTTGGGCTCTGAAGAACAAGATTCAAGATATGATTGAAGCTAAGCAGATCGAGTTTGATCCTCCTGTTGAGACTCTGAATGTGATCAACGCGCCTATGCCTAACCATGACAAAAGTTCCAATGATGTTGGTGAAGATACTTATGTTTTCGACATAGATGACTTGACCATTCCTCTGATGACTGTTAAGAAGAATTTTCTGCAAGCCGGTGTCAATCCAGGATGCCCAGAAAATTGTCATTGGTGCCCATCTGCACCCGATGGGTGTGCTTCATTGAGAAGACGTGTTCAGTGCATGATGGATAATCGTGAGATACTATTCCTGAAACCACCTGTGGAGAGTCTGTGTGAAGACATGTCTAAGAAACTGAAGATCGAAGATGTGAATGAAACAGCACCGTCTGCATGGGATACCTTGGGGCAGCCTAGTGGAAAGTTTGATTACATGGTGAAGTACACTGTTCCTAAGAGCTATAAGATTCCTATTGAAGATGTTAAAGCAACCGGATGGGGTGACGATTTCCCAGAAGACTATGCGGATGTTAACACAATAAGGATTTCCTCTGCTGATCCTGTGCCTAGAGTGGCACCTCTCATCATTACTTCTCCAAGACCAGTTCCATGTTCCTCCGACAAAGCTATCCCTTGGAATTATGGAGCTGATGTTTACTACCATGGTGTCAAGCAAGACCCTCTGACCAGTGGAGATCTTACAGTTGAAGCTACCATTCTTGACATTGATAACACCACCGGATCAAGTAAGGTGACCAGAACCGGAAGAGTATTCTCTCCACCAAAAGACATCGCGACTCAACCGCATTCCAAATTATTCAATCCATTCCCAAGCTAGAGGGAAAGAGCCGCTGACTCATCCCGCCACACGTAGTGCCAAAGGAAGTTATCAAGACACCTCCAAACAAGAAATGGAGGAAATTCTGAAGATTATCAAGAAGAGTGATTACAATGTTGTGGAACAATTGGGACAGACTCCGTCCAAAATCTCCATGCTTGCTCTGCTCTTGTGCTCTGAGGCTCATGCTAACGCCTTGGTGAAGTTTCTGAAGAATGCTCACGTACCGCAAGACACTACTACCACCAGTTCGAAGTTTATATTTCTAGCCTGGCTGCCAACAACGGCCTAGGCTTCTCTGATGCTGATCTGACTCCTGCCGGAAGGAAACACAACAAAGCCTTGCACATCTCTGTTGAATGCAAGGGAATTACATTGTCTCATTTTTGGTGGATACTGGTTCCGCTCTGAACATCCTGCCAAAGACTGCTTTTGACCGACTTGATGTTGAAGGATTGGTTCTAAAGCCCAGTGATATAATTGTGAGAGCTTTAGATGGTTCTAAGCGAACAGTACTTGGAGAGCTCATTCTGCCTGTTAAAGTCGGTTCCCATACTTTTGATTCCACTTTCTTTGTCATGGACATCCGTCCAGCTTACTCTTGCCTACTTGGACGCCCTTGGATACATGGGGCAAGTGTTGTTACCTCTACCTTGCATCAGAAGCTGAAGTATCCGATGAAAGGGAAGGTTGTTACAGTATGTGGTGAAGAAGAGTATATGGTCAGTCATCTACAGTCATTCTGATATCTCGAGGTGGAAGCTGAATTCTTTGAGACTCCCTGTCAAGCTTTTGAAACAATCCCCGTCATGCGCTGACTCTCCCCACTCCCCGGTTACACAAGTTCCGTCTAGGATGGCCTCATTGAAAGATGCTCAAGCTACAGTTGAAGAATGAGGTAGTACTATTTGGGGTCAGCTCCCTGATCTTCCTTTCAAATCCGACAAGACTGGTTTAGGCTTCACCATCAAGGGTCAGAAGATGATATGCCGCAAACGTGCCGGCCAGCTTCCTTTCCGCATCAGCCAGAGTGGAATCTATGCTATAGAAGACGACCACAGCGACTTCAACATCAGCAAATGGATCTTCCCAACTCCCGACAATGGACTCAACAATTGGAAGACTGAAGACGTCATACCAATCTCCTTTAGACAGGAGTAATTGCTCTTGTTTTGTTTTGCTTTTCGTATTTTCTATGTTTTGAACAATAAACTCTAAAGCCTAGTGCCTTGCCCGGGGCATCATGGCTCGTTTGTGAGGGTTATTATCTGTCATTTGCATATTTTCATTCAATAAAATCGTTGGACTTTTGCATTCAATTATTGTTTTCTTTCTTTTACTTTATCACCCCTTCAAAAAGCTATGTGTTTCTTACACACACCCACGTGATACACTGCAGAATCACTCTGAATCTCGTTGATAACAACTATGCTATTGCTAAATATGACTTCGATAATCCGATCTACCAAGCCGAAGACGAAGGTGAGGGAGATTGTGAATTGCCGGAGAACTTGTCGAAAGAAGAAGAGCGAGTTATACAGCCACACAAAGAGCAAGTTGAGGTTGTGAATTTGGGTACTGATGAAGACAGAAAAGAGATCAAGATAGGAGTGGGTCTTGAAAACAGTGTTAAAGAAAGATTGGTTCAGATGCTACGAGACTATATCGAGGTTTTTGCTTGGTCATACGAAGACATGTCGGGTTTAGACATTGATATTGTGGTACACCGATTGCCGACAAAAGTGGGTTTTCTCCCAGTAAAATAGAAGGTTCGTCGCATGCGTCCTGAGATGTCAGAGAAAATCAAAGCTGAAGTTATGAAGCAGTTCAACGCCGGTTTCTTAGTTGTTACTTCCTATCTACAATGGGTTGCTAATGTGGTGCCTGTACCTAACAAAGATGGCAAGGTACAAATGTGTGTGGATTACAGAGATCTGAACAAAGCAAGTCCGAAAGACGATTTCCCACTTCCTCATATTGATGTTCTGGTTGACAACACCGCTCAACATAAGGTTTTCTCCTTCATGGATGGTTTCTCCTACAATCGATCAAAATGGCCTCAAGACATGGAGAAGACTACTGC
Source organism: Vicia sativa (assembly GCA_021764765.1). NCBI lineage: Eukaryota > Viridiplantae > Streptophyta > Magnoliopsida > Fabales > Fabaceae > Vicia > Vicia sativa. The sequence goes on from CM038792.1 coordinate 241,807,018, forward strand.
TACACGTGGGGCACTGCTACAAGGTTATGCTGCTCGATCAAGAGCGCAGGCGCCACTTATCAGCGTGACATGGTGACATTGTTTCATGACATGATTCATCACGAGATAGAGGTCTACGTCGACGACATGATGGCTCGATCACAGACTAAAGAAGAACATCTTGATCATCTACGGAAATTGTTTGATAGGTTGAAGAAGTACAGGCTGAGACTTAATCCTAACAAGTGCACCTTTGGAGTCAGATCCGGAAAACTCCTAGGGTTTGTTGTCAGTGAAAAAGGTATTGAGGTTGACCCTGCCAAGGTTAGAGCTATCCAAGAGATGCCAGCTCCCCGCATCGAGAAGGAAGTCAGAGGTTTCTTGGGACGATTAAATTACATTGCCAGATTCATTGCACATCTAACTGCTACTTGTGAGCCAATCTTCAAGTTACTAAAGAAAGATCAAGTGGTAGAATGGAACGACGATTGCCGATCGCTTTTGACAAAATCAAGGAGTACCCTAATCCTCCTATCCCGATGCCGCCAAGGAAGACCTCTTATCATGTACTTGATGTTGTTAGAGAACTCAATGGGTGTGTGTTGGGCAACATGATGAGTCTGGTCGAAAGAGTATGCAATATACTACCTTAGCAAAAGTTTACCGATCGTGAAACAAGATACCACAATGAGAAAACTTGCGTTGCTTTGGGCTGTCACGACTAAGACAAGATATGTTGACTCACACTACCTTGTTGATTTCTAAGATGGATCCGATAAAATACATATTTGAGAAACCAACTCTCTCCGGAAGAATAGCAAGATGGCAAATGATCCTGACCGAATACGACATCCAATACACTTCTCAAAAAGCGATCAAAGGAAGTGTGGTAGCCGATCATTTGGCACATCGTCAGATGACTATCGCCTATGCGCTCAATTTCCGACGAAGATGTTTTGTTAGTTATTCGAAGAGCAAGGCCTGCATTTAAGGACCTGAACAAGGATCCCGATGGACCATGGTCTTTCATGGAGCCTTAAATGCACTTGGAAATGGCATTGGCGCCATCATTACATCCCCTTCAGGCGGACATACGCCTTTCACCGCCAGATTATGCTTCAGTTGTACGAACAACATGGCCGAATACGGCGCATCATGGGTATTAAAGTCGCTATTGACTTAAGAATCAAGTTCTTGCAAGTATATGGAGACTCTTTAGTGATCACCGATTAAAGTGGGATACGAAGCATCCGAATCTCATTTCAGACGAGAGCATGTTCGAGTTTGATCCCATCAAGAGATTACTTTGATCACATTCCGTGAGAAGAGAATCATTGCGACGCTAGCTACTATGTCATCTATGTTCAAGGTCGTGACAACGAGGCTCCCTGATCATCATTGAGAAGTTCGACTAACCAGATATTGTTATGAGCTTGATACGTAAGAGAAACCTTGGTACTACGACGTGAAGAGGTATCTTGAGACTCGTGAATATCCCAGGGCATCACAACGATAAGAAATTCTTGAGAAGATTTGCATCCAAATTCTTCCTCAAAGAACGACATCTTATACAAGCGCAACCACGACTTGTGTTTACTCTACTGTAGACCGGAAAAACAGAACATGTTATGGAAGAGTTACACGGCACATTTGGTACCCACCAAAGGCACACCATGGCTAAGAAGATTTTGAGAACAAAGTTACTATTGGTCCACCATGGAAGTCGATTGTCACCGCTACGCCGATCTTGTCACAAATGCCAAATTTATGCCGACAAAGTACACGCACTCTAGTACCTGAATGTTCTAACTCCTTGGCCTTTTGCAATGGGGCATTGACATGATCGGAGAAATCAAGCCACTTCCAACGGACATTGTTTCATCCTTGTGGCAATTGACTATTTCACCAAGTGTAGAAGTCCTCGTGATCTGTTACCAAGAATGTTGTGGCTCGATTCATCAAGCATAATCTTATCTCGCTTGTATGGCACTCCCGAAAGGATTATCACGATAATGGCTCCAATCTCAACAACAAATGATCACCGAACTCGCATGCGCTCAAGATCAAGCATCACAACTCTTCTCCGATCGGCCTAAGATGAATGGCGAAGGAAGCCGCCAATAAGAATATCAAGAAAATCATACGTAAGATGACAGTGACTTACAAAGATTGGCATGAGATATTACCATTTGCTCTTCATGGTTATCGCAATACAGTACGAACATCAACAGGGGCAACCCCCTTCTCTCTTGTATACGGTATGGAAGGCCCCACCGATTGAGGTTCAGATACCTCAACCGAGTCCTCCAGACGCAGAGTTAAGTGAAGACGATCGATCCGCACTCGCCTTGACCAGATTAATTTGATTGATGAGAAACGACTCGCGTCCATCTTCCATGGACAGATCTATCAGAAACGAATGATCAGAGCATTCAACAAGAAAGTCAAGCATCGAGTCTACCAAGTCGGTGATCTAGTAGTCAAGCGCATCATGCTTCCACAAGGTGATCCCAGGGGCAAATGGACTCCCACCTACGAGGGACCGTTTGTAGTCAAGACAGTATTTTCCGGAGCTATGATACTTAGCACCATGGATGGTGAAGACTTCCCACACCCTGTGAACGCAGACATAGACAAAAAATACTACGCATAAAAGAGATCCGCTAGGTCGACTGACCTAGGCAAAAATAAGGGCATCCTGGCGAACCAAAAGGGTTCAGGCAAAAGTTAAGGATATATATACAAAACATGTACACCCGGCAAGTCGAAAACCTGCAAAGGAGGCTTGGGCAAAAAAGGGTATCCCGGTAGGCTGAAAACCCGAAAGGGCGGTCTAGGCAAAAGTTAGGGATTTAAGCGTACGTCTATGTCTCGTCCAGATCACTTATCTACAGACTACTATCAGCATTCAAGATTCAAATGGCGAAGATCAGTCTACTCACTTTCTACTGACAGCAAGGAGATGAGATAGTTGAAATATATGAGTACTAGCATAGTTGGAACTTGACGAGATTGTTTCCACGTAGCTTTTTACTTTTCTTGTGAACAAAGTACTTGGCCATACGCCACATTTCAAATAAATACAAGTTCTTTCTCTTTACAATTTTTGCTGTTGTCGTTTGCATAAAGTCCAATGTTTGCTTTGAATGATTATATGCATCTGACTATAAAAATCTGTTTACAAACATGCGAAAAGTGAACATACAAAAGTAATTACTACAGGCTCTAGGAATTGAGATGACGACGAAAGTCACCAATACATTCCCCTGCAAAGTGTAATCCCCACAGAGAGGTCGCTCACTACAAACCTTCCCCAGCGGAGTATATGTTAGTCCCTGAGCAATGATTCCACTCAACTTAACCGGATTACACCAGTCATCAAGCATAAGGATTCATCTCCTGCTGAGGTATTTATCCCTAGCAAAATATCTCTCAGCAATCATCACCTCCCCGGCAGCAGTGGTATCCAGACTTGAAACATGGTCAGATAATGCATTGGAGGAAACCTACATCTTTTATTCCCCAACCAAAGATTTTGACGGGCTCCAGATCCTTCTAACCCGGTCTCCCAGCAACTATCAAATACTCTCCAGCAGGATCTACATGCAAGATCCCCAGTAGAGCACCTCCTAATTTTTCCCCAGCAGGGTCTATGAACAAGATCCTCAGCGGCGCGTCTCTCGATCTCTACCATCCTCAACAATATCTAGACTCAATACTTGGTCAGATAGTGCATCGGAGGAATCAAGGTTATCTTTCTTCTTAGAGTTTCCAATCTTGCTTCGTCCCCAAGCAGAAGCCAGGAATCCCCAAGCAGAACATCCACATCTTCTTCAAGATGGATATGTTTTGAAATACCACAACATCTATCATTCATACATTACTCATAAAAGTCATAATTTGTGCATATGTCATTCATACACATTGTCATGCATCATAATTTGCATAAGACTAACGATATTCTATCAAAGTTTCCTTTGTTTTTCCCAAAACAGGTGAAAATCACTTCTGAAACAAACATGTCCAGGATTAATGCCCAAAGCCAGATGGGAAAACTATCTGAAAGACCGCCCACGTTGTCCTCCGACAACAGATCCAGGATTAATACCCGAAGCCAGACGGGAAACCCTATCCGAACGATCACAAGTTATCCTCCGATAACAGGCATTGGATCGACACCAGAAGCACAATAGGGAAGCTGTCCACATTTTGCCGACTATTATCCTCTCAGAGTGATCAAGACGAAGATTTGTTCTGACTCCCTCTTATTATCAACAGCAACTACAGAGTCTAGTGTACGACTCAGTTGCCTTGGATGGCATCTTAAGCCCATCTCTGACTATCTGTCGATATCTCTCCACCTTCAGAATGTTGCATATTTGGTTAAAAACCAATACAAACCAATAACTTCATTCAAAGACGAGCACAAAGTCTGACATACGACTCAACATCATTCTCCTCGGATGGCATCTTAAGCCCATCTCCATGCTTCCTTCTACTTCCAGGAACGTCTAAAGAGCCTGGCGTACGACTCACTCCCCAGCATCAGTCTTTCCAGATGGCATCTTAAGCCCATCTCCGACGACTCTCCTATTCAGATGACATTCTTGAGTCTAGCATACGACTCATTCCCCAGCGAAATCTCCAGCTTCTCCAAATGGCATCTGTAAGCCCATTTCTGCATCATCAGTCAACAGCGAGTGCAAATTTTCAGGTGTATTCGAGTGTTCAATCATCTTCTACCTCCAGGACACGAAAGGCAAGAATGCCAATCTAACTCTTCCAGTACATGAAGATTGAACAGGGGCAGCTGTCATACCCCAAAATTTGCCCTCCTACTTCTCAAGACATTTCATACATCCATACTCAAGGATTCCTCAAGGGTTAATCAGACAAATCCTCTCGTAGACAATCAACCCAAACTAGGGTTTGGCAATTCTCAGATCAAGATGGACTTCCAACATCTCTAGTGGTCATCATGCCTCATCATATGCTTCAAAGATTCTCCATGTCAAGTTTCAAGCCTCACAAGTCAAATTTCCTCAGACAATTGCTCATATGGTTAAAAATCAGTTGTATTGGACAAAAAGTTAATTGTGGTCAACATACAGTCAAACTTCCTGATTTTTGGTCAACATCCTCGTTTTGAAGTCACATTCATCATTTGATCAAGGGTTGATCATGATTCATCAAGAAAACTCAAGATTTGCACAAAAGTCAAACTTTCCAAATTAGGGTTTTTCAATGAAAAGTCAACTGAAATTTGACTGAGCATAACTTCTTCATACTTTCTCGGAAATTTTTCCACCACCTCTCATTTTGAAGAGAATTCAATTCTCTACAACTTCATGTCTCACAAGAATGTTCAAAAATTGCTTCATTTGGAAGGTATGGATCAAAACATTACAGGTCCTTTTCAAAGTCAACAAAAACTCAACTTTTTGTTTTGAAGATTTATTGAGAATGGAAACTCCAATTGAGATGAAACCAAAGAGGCTGTTTATAGGACACCTAGAGCTTTCTAAAAAGTCCAAGAACACTCAAAAATGTGGAAAATTGAGCAAAATACACCTTGCACAAGTTGGGCAATTTTGAAGAAGTGCACAAAGAGAAATACTTGTCAAAATCAAAAATTTTGCAAATGGGCCTAGTTTTTCTTAGTTTAAACTTGTTCCTTATCTTATTTGGAACCTTCAAGCCCAAAGCCATGAATTTTGTCTTTATTTTTCTATTTCATTTGGACCAAAAGACCACCACCATCGTGTTTAGAATTCAATTTGCAATCGATTCATGTACTCACAATTCATTTATATTATGTGTATGAGATTTTAGAAATTGCAGGGGCCTTAGCGTCGAAGAAAGACCGACGCAAAATTCCCAGAATTCAAACGAAAACGATGAAGTTCTTGGCGCGTGATTCTGGGCAATCTGGGGGTGACAACCGTCCAAAAGCCATTCGCTTCGTTTTTATAACACGTGTACACGCTGGCTCGGTTGGTAAGGCTGCGCGCGTTTCACCCTGGGGACCTGAGTTCGAACCCCAGCCATGGCAAAGTGATTTTTTACACGTTTGCAATTTTTTCTATTTTCATATTTTCTTTTAATATTTTCATCCAATTTAATTTATCTTTCATAATTTTTATCATGCATTTAAAAAATACCAAAAATATTTATTTTTTGCATACACTTCAGAAAAATGCTTATTTAATTTTTAAAATTAAAATTATTATTTTTGCATGCATATTTAATTTAATTTCTATTTTATTATTTAAATCACTTTTAATTGATTTTTAATTATTAAATTAACTCCAAAAATTCACAAAAAATTATTTTAGCATATTAATGTTATTTCTAGCATGAGAACTTTTTTTCATTCAAACATTATTGTTTTTACTAACATTTTCCTCTTATGCAATTTCCTCGTATTTCCCGATTTTCATCTGTTTACAGGTTATACCGTTTCGGACAACTTTCATCGCTTTCTTTTCAAATTATGTAAATGCCTATGGGATGTAATAGTTTAATTAGGACTTTTATTTTCCGCACTTTCAATTATGTATCTGCCCCAAAGCCATGTAATAGCGTAGGATTTATCTTTCCGCATCTTTACTTTCCGCAATTTAATTTCCGCACCCTATAAACTGCTAGTAATTAGGCGTGTATGGCAAGATTAAAATCAACATAGCTCACTCATAATTTCCAGATAAAATACTTGAATTGACACACTCTTTTCACACATGCACCCCTTAGGGTAATTCTCTCTCGTTGCCTTACGAATTCAAATATGGTCAAGTTCCTCGAACGTAGAGGTATTCTAGCACCGTTGCCTTCAAAACAAATCATCATAGTCCCTTCGATACAAAGATCATAAGACCCACGATGTCGCCTCCGAATACATGATCTTGACCTCGATTGTCGCCACGAAAATGATGATAGTCCTTCGAATGTGCTAGGATACTTCCTACAAGTTGCTTTCTATGACCATCCGATGTCCCTTCGAATGTCCCGCTTACATCCAATCTAATAGGTTACCTACCAACTAATGGTATGGATAGCACTATTCTAAAGGAACGAAAAACACGAAACGACTAATTTCGAGTAGGTAATAAGACTTTTAGTTGCTTGCTCTTTCAAAATACTTTTCACACCACACACTTTTTGTCAAAGTTCAAACTCTTTTCAAAAACGAACATTTCCTAACACTTTGTATACATTCCTACATGAATCATTACAAAGTCAAAGCGAAATGCCTTTTCAAAACATTTTTTCAAACACACGTAAAGCACAATTTTAAAGTGATCTAAGAGCAACTAAGAGCCCGTAGATAACTACGGATGGAAAGGCGTAATACCTTCCTTTTCATAACCTTCTCCCTTACTCGTAATCTAACAAAGGTCTTTTCTCGCTCTTTTCACCTTCCCTTAATTGAATAAAAGAAAAGTCGATGGCGACTTGCTATCCGCACATTTGCGATACAAAACTACAAAGTCAGCTTCACCAGACATAACCGCATCTCTTGAATAGCTCTAACCTTGGCGGGTCAACCTCAATACCTTTTCCATCGACAACAAACCCTAGGAGTTTTCCTGATCTCGACTAAAAGTGCACTTGTTTGGATTAAGTCTCATCAGACTTCTTCAACCTATCAAACAGTCTCTGCAAATGATCGAGATATTCTTCTTCAGTCTGTGATCGAGCTATCATGTCGTCGACGTAGACCTCTATCTCGTGATGAATCATGTCATGAAATAGTGTCACCATGGAACGCTGATAAGTGGCGCCCGTGTTCTTCAGTCCGAACGGCATAACCTTGTAGCAGAAAGTGCCCCACTATGTAACAAAAGTTGTCTTCTCCATGTCTTCATGAGCCATTTTGATCTGATTGTAACCGGAGAAACCATCCATGAAGGAGAAAACTTTATGTTGAGTGGTGTTGTCAACCAGAACATCAATATGAGGGAGTGGGAAATCGTCTTTCGGACTCGCTTTGTTCAAATCTCTATAATCCACACACATTCGTACCTTGTCATCCTTCTTAGGTACGGGTACCACATTAGCCACCCACTGTGGATAAGAAGTAACAGCTAGAAAACCGGCGTTGAACTGCTTCATAACCTCGGCTTTGATTTTCTCTGACATCTCAGGACGCGGTGCGACGAACTTTCTGCTTCACAGGGAGAAAACCTTCTTTTGTCGGCAATCGGTGTACCACAATATCAAGGTCTAAACCCGGCATGTCTTTGTACGACCAAGCAAAAACCTCGATATAGTCTTGTCGCATCTGAACTAATCTTTCTTTAACACTGTTCTCAAGACCCGCTCCTATCTTGATCTCTTTTCTGTCTTCGTCAGTACCCAAATTTACAACCTCAACTGTCTCTTCGTGTGGCTGTATAACTCGTTCTTCTTGCTGTAGCAGTCTGACAAGTTCTCCTGGCACTTCACAATCTTCCTCACTTTCGTCTTCGGCTTGGTAGATCGGATTATCGAAGTCATATTTAGCAATAGCATAGCTGTTATCAACGAGATTCTGAGTGATTCTGCAATTTATCACGTGGTTGTGTGTAAGAAACACATAGCTTTTTTGAAGGGGTGATAAAGTAAAATAAAGAAAACAATAAATGAATGCAAAAGTCCAACGATTTTATTGAGTGAAAATATGCAAATGACAGATAATAACCCTCACAAACGAGCCACGATGCCCCGGGTAAGGCACTAGGCTTTAGAGTTTATTGTTCAAAACATAGAAAATACGAAAAGAAAAACAGAAACAAAGGCAATTACTCCTGTCTAAAGGAGATTGGTATGACGTCTTCAGTCTTCCAATTGTTGAGTCCATTGTCGGGAGTTGGGAAGATCCATTTGCTGATGTTGAAGTCGCTGTGGTCGTCTTCTATAGCATAGATTCCACTCTGGCTGATGCGGAAAGGAAGCTGGCCGGCACGTTTGCGGCATATCATCTTCTGACCCTTGATGGTGAAGCCTAAACCAGTCTTGTCGGATTTGAAAGGAAGATCAGGGAGCTGACCCCAAATAGTACTACCTCATTCTTCAACTGTAGCTTGAGCATCTTTCAATGAGGCCATCCTAGACGGAACTTGTGTAACTTCAGGAGTGACAGGAGAGTCAACAGGCATGACTCTGGGGATTGTTTCAAAAGCTTGACAGGGAGTCTCAAAGAATTCAGCTTCCACCTCGAGATATCAGAATGACTGTAGATGACTGACCATATACTCTTCTTCACCACATACTGTAACAACCTTCCCTTTCATCGGATACTTCAGCTTCTGATGCAAGGTAGAGGTAACAACACTTGCCCCATGTATCCAAGGGCGTCCAAGTAGGCAAGAGTAAGCTGGACGGATGTCCATGACAAAGAAAGTGGAATCAAAAGTATGGGAACCGACTTTAACAGGCAGAATGAGCTCTCCAAGTACTGTTCGCTTAGAACCATCTAAAGCTCTCACAATTATATCACTGGGCTTTAGAACCAATCCTTCAACATCAAGTCGGTCAAAAGCAGTCTTTGGCAGGATGTTCAGAGCGGAACCAGTATCCACCAAAAATGAGACAATGTAATTCCCTTGCATTCAACAGAGATGTGCAAGGCTTTGTTGTGTTTCCTTCCGGCAGGAGTCAGATCAGCATCAGAGAAGCCTAGGCCGTTGTTGGCAGCCAGGCTAGAAATATAAACTTCGAACTGGTCGGTAGTAGTGTCTTGCGGTACGTGAGCATTCTTCAGAAACTTCACCAAGGCGTTAGCATGAGCCTCAGAGCACAAGAGCAGAGCAAGCATGGAGATTTTGGACGGAGTCTGTCCCAATTGTTCCACAACATTGTAATCACTCTTCTTGATAATCTTCAGAATTTCCTCCATTTCTTGTTTGGAGGTGTCTTCAGTAACTTCCTTTGGCACTTCTGTGTGAGCAGGATGAGTCACTGGCTCTTTCCCTCTAGCTTGGGGAATGGATTGAATAGCTGGAATGCGAGCTGGAGTCGCAGTGTCTTTTGGTGGAGAGAATACTCTTCCGGTTCTGGTCACCTTACTTGATCCGGTGGTGTTATCAATGTCAAGAATGGTAGCTTCAACTGTAAGATCTCCACTGGTCAGAGGGTCTTGCTTGACACCATGGTAGTAAACATCAGCTCCATAATTCCAAGGGATAGCTTTGTCGGAGGAACATGGAACTGGTCTTGGAGAAGTAATGATGAGAGGTGCCACTCTAGGCACAGGATCAGCAGAGGAAATCCTTATTGTGTTAACATCCGCATAGTCTTCTGGGAAATCGTCACCCCATCCGGTTGCTTTAACATCTTCAATAGGAATCTTATAGCTCTTAGGAACAGTGTACTTCACCATGTAATCAAACTTTCCACTAGGCTGCCCCAAGGTATCCCATGCAGACGGTGCTGTTTCATTCACATCTTCGATCTTCAGTTTCTTAGACATGTCTTCACACAGACTCTCCACAGGTGGTTTCAGGAATAGTATCTCACGATTATCCATCATGCACTGAACACGTCTTCTCAATGAAGCACACCCATCGGGTGCAGATGGGCACCAATGACAATTTTCTGGGCATCCTGGATTGACACCGGCTTGCAGAAAATTCTTCTTAACAGTCATCAGAGGAATGGTCAAGTCATCTATGTCGAAAACATAAGTATCTTCACCAACATCATTGGAACTTTTGTCATGGTTAGGCATAGGCGCGTTGATCACATTCAGAGTCTCAACAGGAGGATCAAACTCGATCTGCTTAGCTTCAATCATATCTTGAATCTTGTTCTTCAGAGCCCAACAGTTATCAGTGTCGTGCCTTGGGCTATTGGAGTGGTAAGCACACTTAGCATTAGGATTGTATCTCGGAGAGGAAGTGTTGACACTCTGAGGAGGATCCTTCAAAGTAATCAGCTCTTCTTTCAACATGTGTTGCAATGCTTACGACAATGGCATATTGATCTTCGTAAACTATCTTTGTGGTGCGTTCTGACTACGCGTGTTGTCTCGTTGAGGTTGTGCTGATGCAGGATTGAAGATCACAACTGCCCCCACAGATTGAGCACGGTCGGTCATGGCTCAGCTTTTCTGACCTTACACAATATTAGCTTCTTTCTTACAACCAAAAGATCTCTTTGCAGCATTTGAAGATGACTCTACCTGAATCTTCCAACTCTTGATACCAGCTTCAATACGCTCTCTTGTCAATATCAGCTCGGTGAATCCGGCCGAAGAGTTTCCAATCAGATGATTAAAGAATGGGCATGTCAGTGTTCCCATAAACATATCAACCAATTCCCTATTGGACAAGGGTGGTTGAACTCTGCCTGCTAGGTCTCTCCATTTCTGAGCATACTCTTTGAACTTCTCATCACGACCCACAGACATGCTTTGTAGTTGCATGCGAGTGGGTGTCAATTCAGCATTGTACTCGTACTGTCTGTAGAAAGCATCTGCTAAATCACTCCAAGTACGGATACGGTCATTTTCTAGCTGATAATACCACTCCAATTGAGTTTCGGACAAACTCTCTTGAAACTAGTGCATCCACAGCTTTCTGTCATCAGTGTGGGGGTTGATCTTCTGAACATAGGACATCAAATACAGCTTTGGACAGGAAATGCCATCATATTTGGAAAAAGTAGGAACCTTGAATTTGGAAGGAATCACCACACCAGGGACAAGGCTCAAATCATCAAAATTCAGCCCGGACATCTTCAGGTTTTCCACAGCATTCAGACAGTCTTCAAGTTGCTTGTACTTGTCATCTTCATTAGAGTACTGGTCATGATCATATTGATCCTCTCTCTCTTTTTCAGACTCACGTTGGCTGCCTTCGCCATCACCCTTGACACTCCCCTCGGTCTTGACACTTCCTTCTGAGAGCTCTATCCGGCTGACCACTTTAGGACCACCTTTGTAACGTATGCCCATGTTGAGAACACCAACGACCTTCTTGGCCTTGGACCAAGCTAGTGAACATCTGGTGGAACTGAGCATGATGTGCCTGGAGATCTTTGACAGACTGTTCAAGAGCCATTTCTGCTAAAATAAATAGCGAGAGAATGAGAAAACCAATCTTCAATGTACCTGTGATGCAATGTTATGCTATGATATGCGATGTTTATGCAGATGCAATGCAATGTTTTCAAGGACCTTAGAGATTTAAATTTGTTAAACAAGCAACGAACAAACATTTATTAGTTCTCTTTTTATTCTTTTTCTTTTTAAGTACAAAAGATAATTCAAAACAATAAAAACATAAAAATCCTAAAGCTCTAAGTCTCCCATGGGCGCTTCCTCTTGGTGCCGAGGTAGACGTTGATGTTTCGCTCCTCGTGAAGTAGCTTGGTCAACTCTAATACCTTCTTCTCGCTTGCATAGCACTGAGCTTCAAACGTATCCCTTTCTTCTTTAAGCTGAATCCAGGACCTCTTCAAGTCTTCAAAATCAGTAGGCATGTCAGGATGGAGAACAGTATAGGGTACGTCACCTATAGCAACAGGTTCTATAATTATGGGTAAAACAGGCGTGAAGGGCATCATGAGGTTTTGAGCTCGAGCTCGCACCCATTTGAGGTAAGGTTCCCAAGGAATGGAGTACTGGTGCCCCAAAGTCTTGGTATCAGTCTTCTTTACCATGCCCCAAGCGTGTATGAACCTTCGTCGGTAATTCTAGAGATCGTGATTGTAGTCGAACACAATGTCTTGGAGAAGCATATCATGTGGACCATCTTTTCGAGCAAAACCAAACTGACGTAGAGCTAAAGAAGGGTTGTAAGTAATACCTCCCCTTATACCAAGTAGCGGTACATTAGGGAATTCTCCACAGCGCTCGATGAATGTGAAGTCCTTTTGAGAGAAAAGACACCAACGGATATCTGAATGAGAGAGTGACATTAATCTTTGAGACCACTTCAATCTTTGCTCGTTCTTCAAAACTGATGGAGGAAGGTGCGAAATAAACCACCTGGAGAGTAACGGTATACAACACATGAGAGTTCCTTGTCTCTTAGTAGTATGAGTGTGGAGAGAATGCAGAATGTCTCCAAGTAAAGTAGGGACTGGATTACGAGTGAGGAATAACTTGATGGCATTGACATCTATGAATTGATCCGAGTTAGGAAATAGAACCAAACCATAGATTAGCAAGGCCACAATGTCTTCGAATGCATGGAAACTCATAACTTTGAGGAATTCTTGGGCTTTCTTAATTAAGAACTTGGCAAGTAAACCCTTAACTCCACTTCTCGTTTCCCAAATGGCTTCAATGTCTGAGCGCTTAAGATGTAAGGCTGATGCAATGTCTTCGTACCTAGGAACCTTTTCTAGACCGGTGAATGGCATTTGGTCAAGAATAGGTACCCCAAGTAGCTTAGAGAACTCTTCCAAGGTAGGAACTAACGATAACTGGGAATGTAAAGCAATGGTGTTTCGGATCAAAGAACCGAATAGACGCATCATATCTTCTTCAAAACCGAGATAACCAAGTCAAGTAGATAACCATGTCTTTTGATGAACTGGCATGATCGGAATCTCAAACCAATTCTTTGAGTGAGAAGGTATACCCATGAAGTTGATTCGGATAGTCTTTCTAGAAGCCATAATCCCTACAAAAAGAGCAAAGATAAATCCCTAGGTCCTTGAAATAGTTAGAAATGATATGCAATGCGATGATGTCATGATGTCATGTTTAGCACACACAAACAATTCACACAATGAGCCTAGGTTTAAGGCTTGCATGAGGTATAGGTGATTACCCCACCAAAAGTTTGAGTTGGTTCATCCCGCCCTATAATAGTAACCGGTTCTAGGAATCTCATATCATTGATCTTTCTCGAGGCGCTTATTTCAATACGACTACCAAGTGGTCGACCGAAAATATCCCAAAAGTCTGATCTTAATGAGCGTAGCATCGAGTATCAACCAACCTTAGTCTGCACCAATGTCGGCCATCTCACTACTTTCTAATGGCCAAGATGGGTCAATTAAGGTTCTAAAAGTTTAGTTAGTGCTTGATGACACCACGCAGAAGCCAAATACTATCCTCAACTTGGAAATGAAGAGTATCAGGACATCCAAAGTGTCACACTAACGTAGCCATCATGTTGACGCTTTGATATACGTCTAACGGTCGCGACGATTTATTGCTACTTACCTGAAAGGAAACCCGGATCCGGGTGTAGGATCCCCCACAAATATAGTACCCAAGCAACCCTTAAAGATAAAGCATACAAGTCAAACAAAAAGCAATAAAGGTGATCTAAAAATCCCTAAGGTATTCTCTCTTTAGGGTGTCTCCCCGGCAGAGTCGCCATCAGAACACGTGAACCGACTTTGAGATTTTTGTATCGCAAATGTGCGGATAGCAAGAGTCGCCACCGACTTTTCTTTTATCCAATGTAGGGAAGGTGAAAAGAACAGGAAAAGACCTTCGTTAGATTCTGAGTAAGGGAGAAGGTTATGAAAAGGGAAGGTATTAGCACCCCTTTCCATCCGTAGTTATCTACGGGCTCTTAGTTGCTCTTAGATCACTTTAAAATTGTGCTTTCTGTGTGTTTGAAAAAAATGTTTTGAAAAGGCATCTCGCTTTGACTTTGTAATGATTCATGTAGGAATGTATACAAAGTGTTCGGAAATGTTTCATTTTGAAAAGAGTTTGAACTTTGACAAAAGTGTGAGGTGTAAAAAGTATTTTGATAGAGCAAGCAACTAAAAGTCTTATTACCTACTCAGAATTGGTCGTTTTCGTATTGTTTTACTTTCCTTTAGAATAGTGCTATCCATACCATTAGTTGGTAGGTAACCCTATTCGTTGGATGTAAGCAGGACATTCGAAGGGACATCGGATGGTCATAGAAAGCAACTTGTAGGAAGTATCCTAGCACATTCAAGGGACTATCATCATTTTCAGAGGCGACAATCGAGGGTCAAGATCATGTATTCGTAGGCGACATCGTGGGTCTATGATCTTTGTATCAAGGGACTATGATGATTTGTTTTGAAGGCAACGGTGCTAGAATACCTCTACGTTCGAGGGACTTGACCATTTGAATTCGTAAAGGCAACGAGAGAGAATTATCCTAAGGGGTGCATGTGTGAAAAGAGTGTGTTGATTTCAGGTATTCTATCTTGGAGTTATGAGTGAGCTATGTCCATTTTATCTTGCCATACACGCCAAATTACTAGTAGTTTATAGGGTGCGGAAATTAAATTGCGGAAATGTAAAGTGCGGAAAGATAAATCCTACGCTATTACATGGCTTTGGGGCAGATACATAACTGAAAGTACGGAAAATAAACAGTCCTAATTAAACTATTACATCCCATAGGCAGTTACATAATTGGAAAGAAAAAGCGATAAAAATTGTCCGAAACGGTATAACCTGTGAACATATGAAAAATCGGGAAACGGAAGGAAATTGCATAAGATGAAAATGTTAGTAGAAATAAGAATTTTTGAATGAGAAAAAGTTTTTATGTTAGAAATAACATTAATATGATAAACTAAATTTTTGGGAATTTTTGGAGTTAATTTGATAATTAAAAATCAATTAAAAGCTATTTAAATGATAAATTAGCAATTAAATTAAATATGCATGCAAAAATAATAATTTTAATTTTAAAAATTAAATAAGTATTTTTCTGATGAGTATGCAAAAAATGAATATTTTTCGTATTTTTTAAATGCATGATAAAAATTATTAAAGATAAATTAAATTGAATGGAAAATATTAAAAGAAAATATGAAAATAGAAAAAAGCTGCAAACTTGTAAAAATCACTTTGCCATGGCTGGGATTCGAACTCAGTCCCTGTAGTGATATGCAATTTACCAACCGAGCCACTTGTACGTGTTATAAAACGGCGAATGGCTTTTAGACGGATGTCACCCCCTGATTGCCTGAATTACGTGCCAACCATCGTCTTCTTCGTTTTGAATTTTTGAAAAGATAGCGTCGGCCTTGGTTTGATGCTATAGTCCCTGCAATTTCTAAAATCAAACACAAGCAATATAAATGACATTCAAAGGCATGGTTCGATTAGAAACATCGTTCTGAACACGATGGTGGTCGTCGTTTTGTCCAATTTAACCAATTTAAGGAAGCCCCAAATTGGTTCAGAAAACCCTAGCAATGGTAATTCGTGTTTTAGGCCATGGAAATGCAATCAAACTACCCAGAAAGTTTCCAAGCTTCGTTCTAAACACAAAACAAACAACAAAACATGTTAAAAATGCATGAGAATTGAAAATTGATTTTGGAAAAGGAAGAACAAACCGAAATCGGGATTGCTCGATTCTTGATGGTTTTGAGTGTTGTAAAGGTCTAGATTGCTTCAGGAGATGTCAAGGAATGCAATGGGATGCTTGGAATCGATTGAAACAAGCTAGAACTGTGGCTGCAAGTTACTTCAAGAGAACGGTTTTTTGACTTTTAGGGTTCTTGAGGCAATTTTTCTGTCGTTTCTTGTTGTGTAGGCATTGTATATTTATAATGGATGGAAATTGAGCTCATTTGAGGAACAAATAATGGTTAATCAATGCAAAGATTATTTGATTTTGTACAAAATCAAATCTTATCTTTTTTGATCAATTTCAATCAAATTCTTGCCAAATCCATGATAATTTCGAAATTTGCCAGCCTTTATGAGTTACTTGGATCCCAAGAATGAGAGAAAAATCAACTTTGCATTTAATTTTGATTTTATACCTTATTTTTTAATTTAATTTGTTTTTAAATGAATAAAATCCAAATTAAATAGAAAAATAAAGACAAAATTCGTGGCTTTGGGCTTGAAGGTTCCAAATAAGATAAGCAACAAGTTTAAACTAAGAAAAACTAGGCCCATTTGCAAAATTTTGGATTTTGACAAGTATTTCTCTTTGTGCACTTCTTCAAAATTTCCCAACTTGTGCAAGGTGTATTTTGCTCAATTTTCCACATTTTTGAGTGTTCTTGGAATTTTTAGAAAGCTCTAGGTGTCCTATAAACAGCCTCTTTGGTTTCATCTCAATTGGAGTTTCCATGCTCAATAAATCTTCAAAACAAAAAGTTGACTTTTTGTTCACTTTGAAAAGGACCTGTAATGTTTTGATCCATACCTTCCAAATGAAGCAATTTTTGAACATTCTTGTGAGACATGAAGTTGTAGAGAATTGAATTCTCTTCAAAATGAGAGGTGGTGGAAAAATTTCTGAGAAAGTATGAAGAAGTTATGCTCAGTCAAATTTCAGTTGACTTTTCATTGAAAAACCCTAATTTGGAAAGTTTGACTTTTGTGAAAATCTTGAGTTTTCTTGATGAATCATGATCAACCCTTGATCAAATGATGGATGTGACTTCAAAACGAGGATGTTGACCAAAAATCAGGAAGTTTGACTGTATGTTGACCACAATTAACTTTTTGTCCAATACAACTGATTTTTAACCATATGAGCAATTGTCTGAGGAAATTTGACTTGTGAGGCTTGAAACTTGACATGGAGAATCTTTGAAGCATATGATGAGGCATGATGACCACTAGAGATGTTGGAAGTCCATCTTGATCTGAGAATTGCCAAACCCTAGTTTGGGTTGATTGTCTAGGAGAGGGTTTGTCTGATCAACCCTTGAGGAAATCCTTGAGTATGGATGTATGGAATGTCTTGAGAAGTAGGAGGGCAAATTTTGGGGTATGACAGATCCGAGCTACAAATGCTCTGATTCCCACTAAGGGATATGTATGCAGAAGATCCCAATGATCTTTGCGAGCACAATAATAACAAAACCTAGGATCCCACATAATCTACTCTTTCTTAAAATCCAAAGGAAAAACTTTGTCAATCATAGAAATAGCAATTTAAAACACACAAACATATCAAACGTATTCACATATAAAGCTATGGATAACCATATATATTTAGGGTGCTCCATCTATTCCCTTTATATAACAAACCCCCTTGCCTGGAATCTCCCCAATGCGCTGCGTCTAGTTCGCGCTAGTCGTAATGCATATCATATCAATTGAGGGTATTAACAGCTTTCCCCTTTTTCATAATCATTTTTCTTGTGTTGAAAATAATAAAGCTTGATGCTCGCGGCATCTTTATAAACAAATCAAAAGAGTAAATCGTTTCGAGCCAGAGAATACGAATTCAGATTCGATTCCCTCGCGCGTCACTTTTTAACGCGAACAAGACCCCCAATGTTTGATGGAGAAAATTTCGACTACTAGAAAGACAGAATTGAAAGTTTCTTTCTTGCCCATGACGCTGATCTCTAGGATATGGTAACTGATGGCCACATTCATCCTATTGATGCAAGTAGTCAGAAGATTGAAAGAAAGAAAATGTCAGATCAGCAAAAGAAAGAATTAAAAAATCATCACAAAGCCAGAACAATCATTCTAAGTGCCATCTCATACACTGAGTATGAGAAGATCACAAACAGGGACTCAGCTAAAAACAATTTGACTCCTTAAGAATGATACATGAAGGCAATACACAATTCAAAGAAAAAAAAGCTCTTGCTCTCATTCAGAAGTACGAAGCGTTCAAAATGGAAGAAGATGAAAATGTTGAAGCAATGTTCTCAAGGTTTCAAATTCTGGTAGCTGGTTTAAAAGTTCTGGACAAAGGATATTCTATTGCTGATCATGTAAAGAAATTCATCAGAAGTCATCCCAAGAAATGGAGGCATGTGGTGAGATCTCTCAAGCTTGCAAATGATCTGAACAAAATCTCTTTGGAAGAACTCATCAGCTCATTAAGAAGTCATGAGATAGAATTAGAAGAAGATGAGCCCCATAAGAAAGGTAAGTTTATTGCTCTTAAATTTAACCAAAAAAATATGACTCTAAAGCTTTTCAGGATGAAGAAGAAAACTCTAGAGGATCATTAGAAGAAGAAGATGAGCTATCTCTGCTCTCCAGAAGAGTTCAGCAACTCTAGAAGAACAGACAGAGGAAGTTCAGAAATCCAAGAAGATCTAGCAATCACTCTGATTCATCCTCTGGATACAAAAAGACAAGAAGCAAAGAGATTGTATGCTACGAATGTAAGGAACCTGGTCACTATAAAAGTGATTGTCCTAAACTTCATAAGGAGAATCCGAAATAAAGGTTTGACAAAGAAAAGAAGAAAATTCTTATGTCAACATGGGATGATTCATATTCTTCTGAAGCTTTGTCAGACTCAGAAGATGAAAGAGCCAACATAGCTTTAATGGCCAACATAGCTGACAACTCAGATTCCTCTGAATCTGACTCTGATACTGAAGAGGTATTTCCTAATTTTGCTGTTAATTTCTCTAAAGCTAAATTAGCAGAAAGTCTATCAAAAATTCTTGAAAACTATCAGAAACTTCAAATCAAATACATGAATCTTAAACAGAATCTTGCATCTGATTCTGAAGAAACTAAGAAACTAGAAACAGAAAACTCTGAGCTTAAAGAAACCATTTCTAAACTAAAAATTCAAAAATTCTGTTTTTAAAGAAAATTTACGAAAAGCTCAAGAAAAACCTGTTTCAGAATTTCTAAATGATTATGATAATACTATAAAGGAATATGATATTGGTTTTCAAGAGTTCCAGTCTAAAAGCATAGGCAGAAGCAAAATGGCTTCAATGATCTATAAAGTTAGTAGAAACAGAAGAAAGGGTTTAGAATATGTGCCTACTAAAGATGAGAAACCATATTCTGAAGTAGATGATATGGTCATTAAATACACACCTCTAAAATCTCACTTCACTTATGGCCACCCGCATGACATAAAATATACTAGTGAATCATTTTATACAAAATCTTATGTTAAACCTAAGTTCAAACAGAACTTTATAAATTCTAACCATAAAGGACCCAAAAAGATATGGGTACCTAAGGACAAAATAGTATATGTTGCAGATGTCTTTGACAGCAAAGTTAAAACACCAGTCTTGGTACCTGGACTCTGAATGCTCTCGACACATGACGAGAAGAAAACATATGTTCCAAATTCTGGAACTTAAAGCTAGTGGTTACGTAGGTTTCGGAGGCAACTAAAAGGGTAAAATCATTGGCTCTGGAACTATCGGTAACGGTTCTTTACCCTCTATTACTAATGTTCTGTTAGTAGATGGATTGATGCATAATCTGTTGTCTATAAGTCAATTAAGTGATAACGGTTATGATATAATCTTTAATCAACAGTCTTGTAAAGTTGTTAGTCAGAAAGATGGAACAATCCTCTTTAGTGGCAAAAGGAAAAACAATATTTATAAGATCAAACTTTCTGAACTCAAGAGTAAGAATGTAAAATGCCTTATGTTTGTGGACAATGAGCAATGGGCCTGGCACAGATGATTGGGGCATGTTATCATGAGAAGAATATCTCAAATTAACAAACTCAATCTAGTCAGAGGAATTCCTAATTTGAAGTTCAGCTCAGATGCTCTGTGTGAAGCATGTCAAAAAGGAAAATTTTCAAAACCTCCTTTTAAATCAAAAAATATTGTTTCTACCTCTAGGCCATTAGAACTTCAGCATTTTGATTTGGTTGGACCAGTGAAAAATTCATCCATCAGTGGCAAGAGGTATGGATTGGTGATCATAGATGACTATAGCAGATGGACATGGGTAAAGTTCTTAAGACACAAGGATGAGTCACATTATGTGTTTGCTAACTTCTGTAATGTGGTCCAGAATGAAAAAGAGTTTAGAACTGTTAAAGTCAGAAGTGATCATGGTGGAGAATTTGAAAATAAAGATTTTGAAAAACTTTTTAATGAAAATGGTATTTCTCATGATTTTTCTTGTCCTAGAACTCCACAACAAAATGGAGTTGTAGAACGTAAAAACAGAACTTTACAAGAAATGGCTCGAATCATGATCAATGAGACTAACATTGCTGAACATTTCTGGGCAGAAGCAGTGAACACAACGTGTTATATCCAAAATAGAATCTCTATAAGACCTATTATGGAGAAGACTCCTTATGAATTGTGGAAGAACAGAAATCCCAACATTTCTTATTTTCATCCATTTGGATGTACTTCTTTCATTCAAAATACAAAAGATTATCTGAATAAATTTGATTATAAGGTACAAAAGTGTTTAATGTTAGGATATTCTGAACGCTCAAAAGGCTACAGAGTATATAAAAATGAAACACGAATTATGGAAGAATCTATTAATGTCATATTTGATGATAAGCTTGGCCCTTAAAAGTCAAAGCAAAAAAGATTCTCCTGCAGATATAGAAGTTCATATTTCAGGATCAGAAGGTAGTCCTGACAAAGAAACCATCAAAGAAACATCTGAAGGACCCATTCAGAAGAAACCATCTAGAAGTAGCATATCTCATCCTGAAGAAATGATTCTGGGAAAGAAAGATGGTCCAATCAGAACTAGATCAACATTAAAAAATTCTAAAGAATCTCTCATGGGATTGGTGTCCTTGATTGAACCAACTTCGGTAGATGGAGCTCTTCAAGACAATGACTGGATCATGGCAATGCAAGAAGAGCTAAATCAATCCACCAGAAACGACGTATGGGATCTTGTACTCAAACCAAAAGGTTTCAACATTATTGGAACTAAGTGGGTCTTTAGAAACAAGCTTAGCGAACAAGGAGAAGTAGTCAGAAACAAAGCTCGACTTGTAGCACAAGGTTATAGTCAGCAATAAGGGATCTAATATACAGAAACCTTTGCTCTAGTCGCCAGGTTAGAATCTATCAGACTTTTAATTTTGTATGCTGCTAATCACAATATTACACTTTATCTAATGGATGTAAAAAGTGCATTTCTAAATGGTTACATTGAAGATTAAGTATATGTGCATCAACCCCCTGGTTTTGAAAGTTCAAAACATCCAGATTTTTTTATAAACTTAAAAAAATTTAATACGGTCTAAAACACGCTCCCAAAGCTTGATATGAAAGACTAAGTAATTTTCTATTAGAAAAAGATTTTACCAGAGGGAAAATGGACACAACTTTATTCTGTAAGACATTTAAAAATGATATTCTTATATGTCAAATCTATGTTGGACATAATTTTTGGTACTACTAAAGCCTCTCTTGGGAGAGAGTTTGCTAAGTCTATGTAGGCAGAATTTGAAATGAGTCTCATGGGAGAACTCAAATTCTTTCTGGGAATTCAAATAAATCAGACTTTAGAAGCAACTTACGTACATCAGAGTAAGTATATTAAATAACTTCTGAAGAAGTTTGACATGTTAGATAACAAACCTACCAAAACTCCTATGCATCCCACGTGTATTCTAGAAAAGAAAGCGGTAAGTAAGAAAGTAGAAAAAAAGCTCTACATAGGTATGATTGGCTCTCTCCTACATTTAACTGCTTCAAGACCTGACATTTTATACATTGTTTGTCTATATGCTAGATTCCAATCAGATCCTAGAGAAACTCACTTAACAGTTGTTAAGCGAATTCTCAAGTATCTGAAAGGTACTACTAATCTTGGCTTGTGTTACAGAAAATCTAGAGAATACAAACTTGTAGGATATTGTGACGCTGACTTTGCTGGAGACAACATAGAAAGAAAAATAACTTCTGGAAGTTGTCAATTTCTAGGAGAAAATCTGATATCTTGGTCCAGCAAAAGACAATCCACCATTGATCTGTCTACTGCATAGGTAGAATATATAGTTGCAGCTGGATATAGTACTCAGATGCTCTGTATGAAAAGTTATCTTGAGGACTTTCAAATATTTGAGACTAACATTCATATCCTCTGTGATAACACTTATGCTATTTGCTTATCAAAAAATCCTATTTTACATTCTAGAGCTAAACACATAGAAATTAAACATCATTTCATTAGGGACTATATTCAGAAGGGAATTCTTACTTTAAAATTTATTGACATAGACCATCAATGGGTTGATATATTTACAAAACCCCTTGCTGAAGATAGGTTCAGTTTCATTCTGAAGCATCTCATTATGGAATTATGCCCAGAATGAAAAGTTTAATTCTATATGTTTAACTGATAGAATATTATTTATTTATTTTGTGAACTTCTGATCAATTGTCCTTCAGAAAGTGAGAAGGGTAACTGAATCAGAATCTATCAGAAGATCTGAAAGATGACTTAGCTCGAGATATAAGCATGCAGTTTACCAGAACAACACCTGTCAATCTTAATCGTTAAGTCATTCTTAGAAAATGAAGATGTGTTCAAATTCTGATAGAGTGAAATGCTTGAGTTGATTCATTGAGGCGCTGGTCACATCGGTAACTGTTCATTGTATCTTCACGCTATCTCCCTTATCAGCAATCATCATGTTTTTAATCATTACTATTTTCTGCATTAAACTCTCAAAATTGCATGATTTCGAGAAATCATTTTTCTCTATATATACTTCTATTTCACCTTTTTCAAAATTCACCATTTTTTAAATCATTTGTTATTTTCTCAAGACTTGCTCCTCCTTCTTAGAATTTAGTTTTCTTACTTTATTTTCTGCAAAAAAAAATTCTTGATTTTCATTCAACAAATTTCATTTTCTGCGTCCTTCGTTCTGTACTTCGTTTTTATCCCTTAATGCAATTATATTCTATTTTGCCTTATTATTTTTTTCCGTGTTATTTTCTTTTTGATTTATGACAAAAAGGGGGAGAACGTAAGATATTTTGAATATCATAGTTGCTGATAGACTAAGTCTCAAACATTCTAATATTGTCTTTGATTTCATTTTTGTCTAAAGCTTAAAACAAGAAATATCAATTTTGGAAATCAACTTGAATCCATCAGAACCTTCATCATACTCTGGATGAAACTCTTCGGGGAAGTACAATGTCTCTAAACTTATATGAATATTAAATTCAGGGGGAGACCTTTCTTTATCAAAATATTTATGTTTTGTCATCATCAAAAAGAGGGAAATTGTTAGAACATTATTTGGTTCTATGTCTATCTTAGAAGTTTTGATGATAACAAGTACAGTTGATGACAATTGTGTTCTGACCTTGATAAATAAATATTTTGTATGAAACATTGTTGTCTCCTAATTTTTTAATGAAGTATGCAGATGATGTTCTGATTCTGAATGGAAAAGGAGAACATGTTACAATTCTGAAGATATAAGAAGTTCTAATATTTTGTAAAAGAAATTCTAAGAGAACTTAAAAAGATACATGTAAAAGCAGTCTTCCAGATTATCACGCTCGTTAGAAGAAATTCTACTATGATCAAAAGACAAACTTCTGAAAGCACCATGTTGCACTACAAACTCTGATTCTTATATGGTGATATCATGATCGTTAGGAGAAATTTCGCTATGATCAAAAGACAAACTTTTGAAAGCACCATGTTGCACTACAAACTATGATTCCTATATGCTAGCTGTTTAGTTCTGATGCGTTACAAAGACTCAAATGGGAATATTTGAAGTAACGGCCAATTTCCAACAGGATCTCGTTTTTATGGAAAGCACAATTAATCACAAATATCATTCTTCCATATGTGGAATCTATGTCTCCAACGGATTGAAATTCTCACGCCTATATAAAGACAAAATCATGAAGATTTTTAGAACAACTCTTACACGCTCTTGTAGAGAAAGTTTTCAACAAAGGCATTCATATTTCTCTAGTTTCAATTGAGCTCAAAATATATTGTGTAATACATCACAGTAGTGATATAGCTTATTAGAAACATCTTTTGTACACAGTTGTAATTGTTCAATCAGTTGTAATTCCTTGAGAACCAAATTGTGGTTTATCTCAAGAAGACAAAGGCAGTTGTCTTTGTGAATTGTAATCTATTGTTTAATAGTGGATTAAGACCTCGTTGAGAGAGGCAAATCACCTTGATGGGTGGACTGAAGTAGTTTGAGTTCAAACGAACCAGGATAAAAATAGTTGTGTCAAACTGTTTTAATTTAAAAGAAACCCAATTCAAACCTCCCTTTTCTTGTGTTTTTCAACCTTCAATATATATGTATATACATAGGTATATATAACAGGAACAATAGCCAAAGTAGCAACCATGGTAAACATATCATAAAACTGCCCCACGGGCTACCAATGGTGCATTCACGTCAAGTGAGAAAAGCTGGAATTACCACCTAGTAGTTTGGTTCTACTTCGATTCAAGCATATTCAACCAAGTCAGGTTTACAAAACTGATCATCCGAACACTCTACTGGAATGATGGGAAATCAAGGTTCACAAAGCATCATTCATGCCAAAATAACATCTAGAACGACAATCAATACATGAAATATTATAACACTTATTTTGTTACACATGCATATCATGAATATTTTGGATTAAATAACATCATCACCCTACAAATCAATTCCTCGACATTAGGGAAGTTCAACATGCTAGAGTCGTAATTTAGAATCCTCATTCAAGGGTTACGTGCCGGCTACAAGACGTCTAAGTGTCGCTTGCCAAAAGTCGTCCGAATTAGAAAATCGTGAAGATCCCGATTTTCCTCTTGTTCTACACCCACAGGAGTTTTCTAAGGCTAATGAAGTTGTTGGACAAGGTTATGGTCCAAGACCACTTCCCATGAACCAAGAAAAAGGGCATCAGGAAGAGAGTGTCACGCTAAGCCCTACCTTGGTCACGCTAAGCGTGACCTGCGACTTTAATATTATTTTTTTCCAGAAATCAGAAGGGTGCGCCAAGCCTAGTTATCGGGCTAAGCGCTGTCTGCGAATTCTGCGGAACTCAGTTCCGAAACAGAACTGCTGTGGAGTCCAAAAACCTCCATTTTCTCTCTTCCAACAGTACACCCACCACATTCAAGCACGGAAAAATAGAGATGGGATATACAAATCAACATTAGAAATATGCATGTAACAATATTTACTCTCAAATTCCTAAAACCCCAAGTTTTCACAAAAACTCAATTTACCTCAAGTCTCTAACTATGAGACTAACCTTGGATTAGAAGTAGATAAAGCTTCAGAATCTTGTTAGGAAGATGATAAGGATTACGAATTTGAGTTTACATGCAAGGTTGGGTGGACTTGAGGTTGGAGCTCTCACTCTCTTCTTCTCCTTTCTACGGTTCCTCTTCCTTTCTCTCTATTTTTCTGATTTGAAACAATGAAAAATGGGAATGACTTAGCCAAACACCTCCTTATTGTCTTAATGAATTAGCAAATGACCAACTTACCCCTCAATCAAACCCAAATGTCCAAATTTCCCTCTGGTTAGAAACTAACTAAATATAATTCGCTATTAAGAATTAATTTAAAGGAATAGGATATTACATTATAATATCATCTCATATGTAATATTTTAACATGTTTATTCTCTCAAATAATATCAATAACATATGTTTTAAGCTATTGGATTTTGTATAATCTTTTTATACCCTTATTATATACCCATAAAAAAATTCCAAATAAATCATCTCAATATCATAACATAATTTTAATGTATTAGAAATTTTGCGTGTAAAAAATGAAAGGAATTTATTTTTTAAAAATTCAACATATTTATGTTTACTTTATTTGATTATTCTGAATTTATAATTTAAAATAAAATATTATAAAAATAATTTATTTAATCATATTTATCAAAATCAAATATATTATTTATAATTAAAATTTTAATAAAAAATAAAATGATGTGCACCCGTGCATCGCGCTGGTTCTAATCTAGTATCTAGTATAATATTTAAATCCAATGCATCAACTATTATAGCAACATATCATCAATTATAGCTCGAACACAACATCAAGTATAACTCTAAAATTTTCCACATCATCCTATAGTTCTATGCGTCACATCTCAAAACTCATTTTCATCATATACTTCAATAAGTTAGAGGTCACGGGTTCGAACCATGTAAAGATAAAATAGAATATTATTTTGAACAAGTTGACCTAACAAACCAATCATTAATCCAACTAACTATATTCATTTAAATTAAAAATATTCTCTCATATTTCAAATATAAAAGAAATTTGGAAATTCGAATACAATAAAAATGTTTTTTGTTTCGTGAAATTATAGCACTAAAAGTAACACTTTTGAAATAAATACATTTAAACTTAAAGTAGATATTACATAATTTTCAAGTATAAGTCACTTTACACTTATTTGAAATATAATATAGTATGCAATAATTTTTTACGGTGTCTATATACTTTACTACTAGATTTTATATAATATCAAATAATAAACTAATGACAAATTACAAAATACTATACAATAAAAGAATTCAAACACAATAAAATATTTTTATAATATTTTGGACAAAATTGTCTAACAAGCCAAAAATCATTACTTCAAATATGTATATTCCCTTATATTAAAAATATTTCTCTCAAATTTCAAAATAAAAGAGATGTCAAAATTCAAACACACTAAAATATTCTTTGTCTTCCTAAAATTATAGTAAAAGAGATGTCAAAATTCAAACACACTAAAATATTTCTTGTTTCCCTAAAATTATAGCAATAAAAATAAAACTTGAAATAAATGTTTTTAATATTAAAGTAGTTCTTACACAATTTTTAAATATAAGTCCCTTTAAATTGATCTTAAAAAATAGAGCGTTGTTATATAAAGCGAATTTTTTTAACAAATTTCACGAATTCTATAGTTTGTCTTAATTAACAACACAACCCATTTCCTAAAACATTAAATCTCCAACATGGAAGATCTCCAACTTGAAATTACTCAAGTAAGAAAAAGACAGTATACTATGTCAAACGATGTCGTCTCTAATTTTAAGGAGCCAACCCATTTAGGACGCTACAAACTATGTCGGCGACCATAACCAAATTTCTCAATTCACATTCAAAATCCTATCTTTATGAGGAAGATGGATGCTTGATCTCAACCTAATAAACTTAGATATCATATTTGTGATATGGTATAGCTATTCAAGTGAGAAAGTGAAGCACAAAGCGAAGGTATATTTTGGTGTTGGCTTCTTCAATAACCATTGGCTTGATGTTAGTCATGGAAGCAACATCTAAGAATGCAACAATCATGGACTCAGTCTCTGATGAAGCGATTGTGGTAGTTGTATATGAAGAAGAAATAACTCGGTTGGACTTTGGATGGGAGAAGATTTGATTTTTTTATGGAGGGATGTGCAACTATAATTCTACTTCATAGAAACTGAAAAATGCGAGACACGTCATGAAATTTCATTATTATTTTTATTGTGATATTAAGTATTATTTTAAAAAATAATATAGTATGCAACAATAAAGTTCGACAAAATAGACATAAATTTTATAAAGTTATTGAAAATTTTATTTGATTATAATTGTAACATTTGGAGGCTCAATAAAATGGGCAAGCTAAAGGAAGTTAGCTCCCACCTCCTAGAGCTTAAACCAACTATTTATGTCTTGATAGAAACTAGAGTGAAGATGACGTATGCAAATAAAGTTAGAGATAAACTAAATCTTCCTAACAATTACATTGACAATTACAATGGATGTGATAATGGTAAATTGTGGATATATTAGGATAATAGAAAAATTGACATTAGATTTGTGGAAAGATCCAACCTGTATATGTGTGTGTATGATGCAAATGGTACCTTCAAATACTAGATGACTGCAATATATGCTCAGAACTAGCTGAACAAAGAAAGGAAGTTGTGGAAAGATCTTGAAGCTATTTATAGAAGGCAACATGATCCTTGGTGTGTATTAGGTGACTTTAACAATGTGGCAGGGGCACAAGATAGAATAGAAGGTAAAATGGTTACTAAACTGAGTATGTGGATATGTAGAATATGATGGAGGAAAATGATTTATCTGAGATGGACAGCTTAGGGGACTATTTTACTTGGACACACAAGCGTGAGATTGGAACCATCTATTCCAAAATTGATAGGTCTTAGGGAATGTGGATTGGTTCCATGATAATATGGATATGGTTTTGAAAATTCTCCCAAGTGGGGTGTCGGATCATGCCATATTGTTCTTAACAAGTAGGATGCAATGTGCTAAGCCTGCTAGACATTTCAAGTTAAGTAATTGTATAGTAGAGATCGAAGGTTATCATGATATGGTTAGATCAAGCTGGAGCAAGACTACCAGGGGTAGGCCTATGGTTGTCTTGTGGAATAAGCTCAAGAGACTGTAAAAAGACATTAGAAATTTCAGTAAGCCTCTTGTTAACACAAAGCAGAAGTTGATTCAAGCCAGGGAGGACCTACTTAAAGCTCAAAATGAATTAGTGTTAAACAGAATGAATCCTGAAACCATTAGCAGAATTAGAAAATTAACTAATGATGTTCTTCAGTACAGTGAGATAAAAGAGAAGATGTTGAGCCAAAGAGAAAAAATTAACTGGCTCAGAAAAGGAGATGGAAATAATTCTTTATTTTATGCCACCATTAAATCTAAGCACAACCAAAAAGACATCCAGATGCTCCAACAGAGTGATGGCATAATCATGGAAACACATCAAACTATTGAGGAGGAATGTAAGGGATTCTATGGGGAGTTAATGGGAAAAGAGGAGGATACCTTGAACCATGTTGAGATTGAAGCCATGAAAAGTGGGAGGCAATTGGATATGGAGCAGAGGACTTCCTTGGTGAGAAATATAAGTGAACAGGAAATTGATAAGGCCCTTAAAGGCATTAGTGATGATAAATCTCCTAGTATATATGGGTTTGGAGCTAAGTTCTTTAAATCCAACTGGAGTGTTATTAAGGTCGATGTTATTGCCGTTGTTCATGAGTTTTCTTATACTGGAATTTCCTTTAAGGAGTTCAATACTACCATTGTGACATTGATTCCTAAACATGATAATGCAAGACAGATAAAGGATTATAAGCCAATTTCCAGATGTATGACCTTTTACAACATTGTTGCTAGAATTTTGACAGTGATTGGGAAAATTTCTACCTAATATCATCAGCTCCTCCCATGCTACACCAAAATATCCATAACCATATCTTGTTAGCATATGAGTTGCTCAATGGTTATGATAGAAAAGGAGGAACCCCTTGCGTCATGATGCAATTGGATCTCCAAAAAGTAGGGGAGTGCATGGATCAATAACCAAACCAAATTGAACCATATATATGGTTTGGTTTGGATTTTAAAACTACTTCATTAAAACCAGCTTATATTTTTAAAACCGGTTTATATGTGGATCGGTTCGGTTTTGAACCGGTTTCTCACAAAAACCAGTTTTAAAAAAAAACTAATTTTAAACCAGTTTTTCTAAAAATCAATTTTTAATTTTTTTTAAAAAATCAATTTCAAAACCAGTTTTATAAAAAAAAAATCAATTTTAAAACCAATTTTATAAAAATCCAATTTAAAAAATAAAGTTTTATATCAAAAATATTTTTTTTATTTAAAAAATTCTAAAATTATTTTATGTTAAAAACAATAATTTTTAAAAAAAATTGATCATTTCTCAAAATTTATTATCATTGACAATTTTAAATAAGCATGTGCAAATGTGCATAATTTTAAAACCAGTTTTAAAATATATGACCATTGAATTGTTCATAATGTTATAATTAAATGATTAACAATCAAGTCAATACATTGTCAATATTGTGCGGAACCAAATAGTCATAAATAAATAAAATTAACTACTACATCCAATGCATCCATCATAATCCGGAGTCAACCTTACATGTGTCTTCTTGGTGTCATCAAGTCTGCAACATAACCATAATTCATGCTTAGAGTTTGCATAAGACATTCATAGATTTTTTAGGTCACATTACAATATTCATCAAAAGACTAATCATCTATTTCTAAATAATCCTGTAAACCAATAACAACTCAGTTCATTCTCTTAATCGAATAGAATCCAATATGAGTAGTGAATTGTCAACAAGCACTTAGATCAAAAGACTAATCATTTATTTCTAAATAATCCAGTATGTTCTGTAGGAAACTATAGCTCAAGAATGGAAGGAAAATTCATATATAAAACTTTAGAATTCTTTAACATTAAGTCATCTTCGAATGCAACAGAGGTTGAAGAGGTTGAACAACTAGCACCATCTTCCGTATAAAGTAATTCTACAAAATATATAAATACATTTCATTATGCCTCAAGTATAATAAATAAATAATAATACATTAGAGAATATACTTAGTTATCATACCTTGCTCAAATCTCTCAAGAATATCAAAATCTTCATTTGTAATCAATGATGAAGATGTTCCTTTGAGCCAATCTTGAGTGCATATCGATTGCTTGACGGTTATCGGTGTTAATGAGTGCGATATGGATCAAGCACCCTTTCTCCTGTACTAAATGCATATTCAGACGCCACTGTGCTTATTGGTATAGCAAGTACATCTCTTGCAATGTTTGCAAGGATGGGGTAACGGCCAGAATTTACTTTCCACCACTCTAAGACATTTATCTCCATGTTACGCTCTAAACTCTCTCCAAGATAAGTAGTTAATTCGTTATCTGCATTGTCACACCCTTCTGAAAGATAAAACTCAGTAGTTCCATACGGATGACTAACACTACCAAAAACTTGCGACTCATTTAAATTACCTTGAGGAGGCATAAAGCCAACACAATATTCCTCATATATAGATTTCAAACAAGACTCTAAGGTTTCTTTCAAGGCATCAGCATCAACCTTATTATAATATCGTCGCACCATCCAATCAACCAATTTAACCTTGCGTCTAGGATCGAAAGCTAGAGAAATCAACAACATCATATTAAGCTTCTCGTGAGATCCCCAATACTTATCATACTTCTTCTTCATCTTTTGAGCTGCTGAATGTAGATGTGCATCTTCAGACGCACACATATCCACAATTATCTTTCCAATACCCAGGACTTCAAACATATAAATATTGCTTGTCAAGTAAGAAGACCCTGATATATGTACAGTAGCATCATAAAACAACTTCAAGAATGGAATGATTAAGTTTATATGATTCCAATCGTCTTTCGTCGGGACACCTTTTCCCTTTTTTGTCAACTCATTCACATACCTAGCACAACATAAAATGTTCAACATCAATTCAAGAAGAAACATGTATCCATAAACCCAAAATGCTACATCAACAAATGAGTAAAAGTTTAATATTACCGATATATCACATATGCACTTAAGATTGTGTATATATCACATATGCACTTAAGATTGTGTATATATGCAAGAAATGACAACCCTCACCAAAAGGACATCCAGAGGTGCTGCATAATAGATGAAATCATATAACATCAGACTAACATACACATGAACCATCTCATCAGGCTACAAATTTAGTAAATATTTGAATGGCATCGGCAATTTACAAATCGTTTTAACAATTTGATGGAACCAGATGAGCAGATACATGCAGAGGTTGTAACAAAAACAATTATCAAACACAGGACACATAATACAATATGCGATTATCACCAAAAGAAACAGGAATGACAGAGAAATTGAAGAGCAATATGAAAATGTGAATTGATGCTGGAAAAACGTGGGAAATTGAAGAGCAATATGAAAATGTTTTTTTCGTTTTGATTTTAACAATTTTCATAATCTAAAGTTGCAGCCACATACAACAATTTTTACCCAGTCCTATGATATAAATGACACAGAGGACAAATTACTTCATCCAAAGGGTGAAATGTGCAGATACTTAAATGGAGTTGCTCAAGCTGATGATGTTCAGAGATATGTTGAAGAAAATCCATTCGGAATACCTGCTGACTACCTATTTCGTAGCTTTCTTCGTAAGTTACTCAAACTCAATTCTTGTAGAAATTTATTAGTTTACCAAAATGCATTTTAAATCATTATTTGAATACAGTTTTTAAGAGGCCGTTTAGCAAAGAATTTATAAAGTTCTGCTTAGCAAGATTTGAAGTTGTGATTTGGTCTTCGGCGAGAAAGTAAGCATAATTAACTAACAGTCTGGTAGTTTTAAATTTGGTTGATTATTTTGTGTTACATTAACTGTTATTACCCTTCTTAACACAGGTATAATATAGAAGGTGCTTTAACCTGTTCAATAGGGAAATCCAAAAATAAGCTGTTGTTTGTTTGGGTACACTTTGTTTAAGTTTTTTATTCTGTGTTTTCTTGCAAAAAACACAGGTTAAAGCACATACTAATAATAATATTATGTATAAAGGTGTGGACTACATTGCATAGCCCAAAATTCAAGTAACAAAAGAAATGGCTTGTTGGGTTCCTAACAATTGAAGGGTGACCTGACCTACCCATTTTCTTGTTATTTTACAAAAGAATTGACATGGCATCGGCTATTCTTAGTATTCTAATTCAAACCAAACAAATTGTTTAGCCCCAAATAAACAACAGGAGACATTGTATCAAATACAGGAATCAGGACACAAAGGCAAGGAAGGAGAGCAAAACAGAGATTTAGTCAAACCTTAAGCCTAGAAACAAAGGCAAGAGGTTCAGTCATAATATCACACAAGCATAAACGCAAAGTGATCAAAAACAAAAATAAAGTGGTACACTTTCAAAGAAAATCATAATACTTGGAAACAGAATGTGAATAGAGTGGTACATAACCTGGAAATCGCATACCTTTTATTACGAAAACATAATTCTTCAAAGGTTCTTTCATGTTTTGATGCAGATACTAACATCAAGTAAGTCGAATTCCAACGAGTCTCAACATCTAGAGAAACTAAACCTTTATAGTCCATGTTCTCCTCATCAATACATCCCTTGAATTTAGCAAGCCTCGCGGGAGAAGATCTAGCATACCAAACTGCATGACGAACTCTATAAACTGAATCATCAATGTCTTTTAAACCTTCTTTCACAATTAAATTCAATACGTGTGCGCAACACCTCATATGAAAATGGTTTCCGCTCATAACTAAACTATTCTTAGACAAAAGCCTTCTCTTGAGACGTTCAACCCCAACATCGTTTGATGAAGCATTATCAACCGTCAAACTAAGCACGCGATTTAAACCTCATCTATTCAAACACATCTCCATCGTTTCACAAATAGCATCCCCTGTATGACTTATGACTTGACAGAAATTTAAGATCTTCTTTTGTAAGTGCCAATTATTATCAATGAAATGGGCCGTCACACACATATAGCTCAACTTTTGACAAGAAGTCCACATATCAGTGGTGAGACAAACTCTTCGACAATTCAGAGATATAAAGTTTTTCAAAATCATTCTTTCTGTGTCCCATAGTTTCAAGACATCACGTGCCAATGTTGTGCGCGAACAAATTTGAAATCTTGGTGAAGCGAGACTCATAAATTCATGAAACGATTCATGTTCGACCTTCCGAAAAGGAATCTCCATGTTAATGAACATCTTAACCATTGCTCTTCGAATAGCTTCTTGGTCAAACTTGACAATTAAAGGAGAGCCAACATGTTCTTCACCACTTGTCATAGAAGATGATGTTTTTTGCCTCTTGTAAACAACGCATCTCGATAAATGAGCATGCATTGAACTAGTTCCATTACTATACTTAATTTTTGTGCCACAGTATTTGCACGAAGCTTTTTGTTCTTCTTCTGATGATACAATGAAATGATTCCAAGCCTCTGAACGATTCTTTCGCTTCTTAGTGTGAGGAGGCGGCATTTCATTAGAAACGCTAGGTGGAGGGGTTGAAACTGTATTCTCGGATGTCGCATAAGTTGCGCCAACATTAGTCATCTTGATTTTGTTCAAAATAGGAAAACAAATTAGAAATTCCAAAGAATGTTGCTACTATCACATGTAATGCTTCTATCAAAGAGCTACATTATAACATCTAAATGTCACAACTCACAATGCATCCAAATTATCACAGTCATACCCCAAAAACATAAACAGTACATGATTTTGAGATACACAGAATCTAATCAAATGGGCCAATAACCAAAATTGCAATCCCATACTGAAATACCATCAGTTAAAGTAAGGATGTTTGGAAATGCATAAAATAATTGGAACCTTCGCAGACAAATGCCTTGATATGTCATCCGGGTTAAGAATGAAAAATAATTCCAAAATGTCATCAATTGTTCATCATCATAGAGAAACTACGTTGTTTATCCAAACTAATTTTAAATAAAAATCTGAACTTTCTCATACATGAATATAACTATAAAATCAGGATTAGATCCTCTCAGCATATATCACAATATCATTTATAATTATAAACCATAATACAATTAACTACCAACAACATATAACATAATACTAACATAGCAATAATAAGAGCTATAATCATACAATTAACTAAAAAAACAAAGTTTTCATACTAAAATCAATAAAAATACCTTCTTTTCGCCAAGAAAGTTCTGAATCTCAATAGCAGTATTATTATTAGCAACTTTATCGATCTAAAGAAACTAAACACCAGTTCCTATACGTATAAAACTCTTAGAGCCGTTGCTTCAAAAACCGATGCTCTGTACTTATATGTGAAGATGATCCTCTTAAATGAAAAATTGGTATGCAGAATGAAAAATCAATCCAGAAATCAACATAGCCTACAATTTACGAAAACGCTAATGTTGAATTCTGTAATGTTTCTATAACTGTTCTGGTGAATTATAAAAAACTTGATATTCCAAAACCTTTATTCTTGGCTAGTTATGGTTTTAGTCCTTATCTTTATTTAAGTTTCAATTTGGTCTCTCAACATGGAAGTTCCACAGAACAATAACAATAATGGAATTCTAAACAACAATAACCTCCCTTTCCTAACGGGTCTCAGTGGAAATACCAGAAACGTCTTTAATAACAATAACAACAACAACAACGGAAACAACAATTTTCCTGTGACGAATATGAATCAGATACCACAAGGAATGACAGTGCAGGTGTTAATGTTCTTCACAGGGAATGATTAACAGAAGGGGAAGAGTTGGGATCAAGATTAGTAGGCAAAGCACAAGGATTCTATATAGCAAGTTCAGTGGAAGGAACAAGTCAAGTGAGCTACAGATAGCAACAAACTAATTCATAACAATTATAGTTTCAGCATTCCCTAATTCAGAAGCATATGAGCTACAGATAGCAACAAACTACAGATAGCAACCTTCACAGAGGATGCAAAAAAATCAAAAAATCAAACACAAAGGATGCAAAAAAATCAAAAAGCCATAACTGGAAATCAAACAGAGAGGTTTTGGTGAGGAACTAACATGACAAAGATGGAAGGATTGTGAAGATGGTGGCGCGACGACAACGACAGCTTCTCGGTTGTGGCTTCACGGTTGTGTTGGGTGGCTGTAAGAGAGAGTAGGGTTGTGTTGTGAGGCTTTGAGAGAGATTTAAAATCCAATAACCAATAACATATCCAAATTGGAATGTGGTTACTGGTTTTTTTTGGTTTTTTATTAATGGGCCACCAGTTCTAAAATATGATATTGTGCTGGGTTTTAAAATTTGGACTAATATGGATACTAATTTGGTTTTTGGTTTTTGGTTTTTTTGCACACCCCTACCAAAAAGTGTATGACATGGTTAATTGGAAGGCGATGATGTGAATTCTGGCTGAAGTTGGCATCCCTCTGTTGTTCATTCGATGGATTATAATAGGTGTGACTACTATGACTTATAGATTTAACGTTAATGGAAGTTACTACAAGGTGTTGCATGATAAGCGAGGGATTAGGCAGGGGGATCCAATATCCCACTTGCTCTTTGTTATTAGGCAAAATATATTTTTTGGTCCCTTAAGTTTACCTCGGGGTCCATTATGGGAATTTTTTTTTGG
This sequence comes from Vicia sativa, assembly GCA_021764765.1. Classification (NCBI taxonomy): domain Eukaryota; kingdom Viridiplantae; phylum Streptophyta; class Magnoliopsida; order Fabales; family Fabaceae; genus Vicia; species Vicia sativa. Next base: position 241,843,628 of record CM038792.1, read on the forward strand.
AATAACCAATTTTTTTAAAAAAATACAAAAATAATCAACTTTTGAAAAAATTTACGCAAATAACCAACTTTCAGGACAAAAATACAAGCAAGAGCCATCTCAGATGGCTCCTGCATTGATTTTTAGGAGCAGGAGCCAAGTGGGATGGCGCCTCCGTTCAAGGTTTTGCCCTAAAAGCCATCTCAGATGGCTCCTATGTGTAAAACACATGGGAAAAGCCATCTGAGATGGCACCTCCCTTCAATTTTAAAAAATAAAAAAAAATTCAATTTTTTTTATAAATACACACCCATCCCTCCTTCATTTTTCACATTTTTTCAACTTCTCATCTCATATTCTCTCTTATATTCTCTCTTATTCTCTGTTACTCTCTCTTTTTTTCTACCATGACATCTCCATACATCCATACCAGAGATGGATACGTTGTTTTCTCGGCCTCAAAACCTCCAATGAAAATGAAATTTTGGCACATATTTACCATGGCCAAACTGAAAAAAGAGTTGATGTGTTGGTTAGAGGGAGAAATTGAAGATGGTGATGAAATTAGAAGGATTCAGAGGAAGCGAACAACCATAAACTTCGCAACTGGTCAGCCTCGAATTTGGTTGGAGGAAGTCAAAACAGACGTCGACGTTATTGCGATGATGTATGGTTCCGATGAGATTGTTTTGACGGTTGTAGTGTCTTAAATAAATTTTTGTGTTGTTGAAGCGTCATAGTTCATGTTGTTGTTTCTTTTAATCGTGTAGTTTTTAATTTTGTTGTCTCCGTATTGGTGTTTGTAATAAATGCGAATTAATGGAAAGAAGAAGATTTGTTACAATATTAAAAGTGCAGATAAATGAAATACAAATTTTAGGATGTTGAGGCTGTGGCACGTTGGGGATAATTTTTTTGATTGTGTCTGGATTGACGACATAGACCACACTTTCTTTCTAGTTTATCAACGTCGTCCATTTCCGTTGTTATACGTTTGCTCTTGGGACGACCCTTTTTATTTCTCCGCATTTGGTATGCCAAACTACTTCCCTTAAACGCGAGCCAATAATGCTTTTGCTCCTGGTTCGAAGGCATTGTTGTATACGTTGAGCAAGGTTTGAGACTTGTAAATTGGAGAAAGAAGTACTAGTGCATCCTGATGAACATGTGCACACGCCGCAATGACATGAGAGCAGGGCATTCGAAAGGCCTGAAATTTTCCACAGTCGCACCACCGAGATGGTAGTTTAACCACTACTCTTGTCTAGGCAAACCCTCATTGTGGTCGATTATCTCTTTGACAATGAAGTTATGGTTATGTCGGTCGAATCTTGTAACAAGATGAGTGCTAGCTTTGGCACTCTCGGCCTTAATAAATTTCAAGCAGCTTTCACTCCACATTTGTCCGGATTGTACCACCGCGTTCCATTTTTCATCTCTCTCTGCAAACAAGGAGGCCATTCTGAAATATGTTGTACTAACCAACGCGTTATTGGAGTGCTCTTATGCCTTTGAAGGCGTCGTTCATTGATTCGACTAGATTTGTTGTCATGCCCCAACGCACTCCATTGTCGTATGACCGTGTCCACTTTTCCACTGCAGATTATTAACCCGCACGCATCGGGTTTTCCGATCATTGCGATAATATGTAAAACACGGTTGTGTTGCGCGTCTGTTGCATTCATAATGATTTTCGAAGATGCTTATCTTTGATCTCGCGCATGAAGTTTTGAGCGATGTGTCTTGCGCAATAAACATGTGTAGCGGTGGGTCGTGCCAACCGTTAGAGGGATTGTTATCGCACTCTCAATTGAGGCATGTCATCGGAAATTAGACAAAGATCACGTTGTGGTGCTACGTGTGTTCGAAGATGCTTTAGGAAGAAACTCAAGTTGCTCCGGTCTACGCCTCTACAAGAGCATAGGCGATTGGGAACACGTTATTGTTGTCATCACTGCCACGGCCATCGGTAGGGTGCCCTGTATTTCCGTATAACCATGTTCCATCTATCGTATGATAGGTTTGCGGTGCAAACCTAGTGATGGTCGAAAAGCCAGAAAAGTCTCTGAATATACCATGTCCGACAGTGCCGTCTTGGGAAAAGCGGCGTCGTCTCGAGCATAAAGCTTCCGGGAGCATCGTTCGCGATGCATTCATGTAGCGAGGTAACTCTTTACGAACCCTCCCAATTCCGTAGATTTGCTCGATAGCCTTGTTTTTGCCAACCGCCTTTCTATCGAGGGGTATAGTTGTATGTTGTAGTGATGTGGGATATTATTGTTTTCACCTTCAATGAAGGATCGCAACTAACAAGAGGTAAGATTTCTTGACAAATGAGATCATGACTCAATTTCGGTGATCCGTGATTGTGTGGAATTAACACAAGTGTGTTCCGTCATAGAACCTATCACTCTGTAGGATCAACCCTCTCTGTGTCCTGGAACACGACGTACAACTGAATCGAGTCGTACTCAGAATATTCATGATTACAAAACATGTTTTGCGGATCTTAAATCGTCTTCACACTACGGTAAAATGTTACTTGGTTCTCACCGGTAAAAGCAGGATGTTGGTAGAAAATGTTTGACGTCGGACCTCGACGAAGTTTGTTTCGAGTCTTTTTGAAATCGAAAAATTCGCATTGCTATTTAGACAAAATTGGATATTTTCGGTGTTTACGAATAAAAACCGGATACCTCAACGTTGTATGTCTCGCCATTGAAATTCTGATGATAACATATTGTGGTAGATGACATTTCGATTAGGGTTTGAGTGTTTGAAATTAGGGTTTTGATTTGATTAGGGTTTCGATTTTAGTGTTGGAAATTTGGGTTTCGATTAGGGTTTTATAATTGGAAAAAAAATCACATGCGGTCTAGGGTGGCTAGGGACGACCTATTTATCACTAGGTTTGTAAAAGCCAAGTTGAATGGCTCCTATGTGTAAAAACAAGGAGGCGCCATCTCCTTTGGCTTTTGCGGCCTAGTTATAAATAGATCGCCACTAGCCGACACTGCTTGCATGCATGCTGCCACCTAGTGAACCTAGCTGCCACCTGTCACAAGCCATCTAGGATGGCGCCTTAGTCATATTAAAGGGGAGGAGCCATCCCACTTGGCTCCTCCTTGACAAGTGTCATCCATGCATGCAAGGCCCCAACCACCTCATTTATTCCTCTCTTCTTGAATCACCTATAAATATGGCTTCTCATTTATGTTTTTTCCAGCACCACTCTTCACTCCTCCTCTATCTCTAATACAATTCTCTCTTTCTCAAATCATCAGTAGAAATTTCAATCATGAGTCTCTTGACGTTGGGAGAATCTCACCGAGAAACAAGGGCAAACATTGCAACCTATGTAAGTATTCTTTCATTTTTTTGTTTTCATTCTTTTTCTTGAACTTTTTTTTGTTATATTCTTTTTTTATTATATTTTAAATATTGTTTACACTTTCTTACACAATTTATTTTCACATTATCTATAGGACACGGAAAAATTTAGATGTCGCTCACATCACTATGTTGTTCCCGATCCGTTCATCGTTTCATACCTTGAACATGCCGGTTTTGGAGAGGTTATTAAAATCTCCAACTACACGATCGATTCAAAGTTCATTCTTGCATTGTGTGAAAGGTGGAGACCCGAGACACATACATTTCATCTACCTATAGGTGAGTGTACCGTCACACTAGAGGACGTGTACATGTTGATGGGTCTTCCTATCGATGGCAAGGCGGTGAATGGTCCGGTCCAACAACATAACAATCTTTGCGAGGAGTTGTTGGGTAGAGATATGGTCGAAGGTCCTACCGCAAGAGGCCAAGGTATATTTCTATCAACTCTTAGAGAGTATTATTATTCTCTTGTTTTGGATGAAAATTCCACCGAAGAACAAAAAATAATAAAAACTAGAAACTACATTATGTTAATGTTTGGTAGTTTTTTATTCCCCGAAAGTACCGGGAATAGTGTCAATTTTATGTATTTGAATTTACTTAGAGATGTCAATAAGATAGGAAGATATAGTTGGGGTTCCGCTGTTCTTGCCCAACTATACTCCTCGTTGTGTAAAAATTGTATGAAAGACACATCAACTTTCAATGGATGTGCTTTCTTACTTCAAACATGGGGTTGGTGGAGAATGCAATCACTCAATCCCGTCAACGACCTACTTCGAGTTTCCCTACGCAACAAAGTAAGTACATTGCTTATTTATTAAATTTTATTTATATCTTTCACATATATAAAATCCTAATATATTAAATGTTAATTCATTTAGGTTTAGCGTAGTGGGCATGGATTACGGAAAGAATCCGAGACACAATGTTCTCCCTATACCGTAATCTAATAAACCACCTTGGACCAACCGATGTACGTCATTTTTATTAACTCCAAATTATTTTAAATTTAACGTATATTATTTTTATCATTATTATTAATCTCCATTATTTTTTTCAACAGTTTACATGGAGACCGTACTTGGGTTTGGACCATGTACCAAATGATGAAGATGCAGAGGTTTGGACCGCGAAGACTGCAATTATACGGTTCAACATTGTGGAGATGCACCACAGCGACCGTGTGAAGATGCAGTTTGGTATGTTCCAAGAAATACCCCGCGATCCGATATGCTTGGATCCTTGGCATCTAAAAAGGGTCGATGCCCAATGGGGACTCAATAATTGGAGGAATTTTGCCAGGGAGTATTGTAGGATGTGGAAAAACCGAGCAGACCATATCTTACAATGTCCCGTTTATGAAGATGACGAGATTGTGCAACACTCTCGTCAGTACATTGCTTGTTACTAGTCAGTCACAGTTCCAGATATGCATGTTTCCCAACCTCGCTATTTGGTCGACCCTCGCACCCAGTAGGGGCAACCTCCAGAGTCACAACAACAACGAAGACAACGCTACCGCCAACAACAACCTCAACAACAATACCAACAACAACCCCAACACTACCAACAACAACAACAACCACCCCACCCCAACACTACCAACAACCACCCCAACAACACTACCAACAACCATCCCAACAACACTACCAACAACCATCAACTTCCCGCCAATCAACCCGACGACATAGAACCACCACCACTTAATCCCAACCCCAACCCCAACAACAACCTCATCACCCACCCACCCAATACTCATATATGCCACACACCCAAGTTCAATACACCGAACAAAGGGCATATGTCCAACCCCCCTATATGGGTCCATCAACATCTCACCTCACCCCAGACCCTGGCTTCCCTGAAGAATATTCCCCAACCAACCCAACATTCCACCAACCATCGTCCTACCAAACCCCCCGCCATTCATATGGGTACGAGACTCCTAACACCCAATTTCCTTTTACCCCACATTCACGGTCCACATATACGGATGATGGCTGCTATAGTCCTCAAATGGAACCTAACCCCCAACCCAATGACCAAGCTACGAGAACATGGGGACACGTTTATCTGGCGGTGCAACAAGCAATGTAAATCTTGAGGCATTCATGGATCCGATCTCATTCACTACGGCACCATCAACCCATGATCGGTCCCATCGACCCAACAACGGTAGGATCTGAACCTCGCATCGAGACGAGTTAGGAGAGGGCGCGTGTGGAACCGGTGGTCATCTACGAGTCCCGGTCGCCATGAATGAACTTATGTAATCGTTTTTTGTTGTAATCAAAATTTATAATACAAGATTTATTTCACAACATTGTCGTGCACTTTAATTTAAATTGAATTTTTTTTTTAAATTGAAGGGAGCCATCTCGGATGGCTTTTCCATGTGTTTTACATAGGAGCCATCTGAGATGGCTTTTAGGGCAAAAACTTGAAGGGAGGCGCCATCCCACATGGCTCTTGCTCCTAAAAATCAGTGCAGGAGCCACCTGAGATGGCTCCTGCTTGTATTTTTCTCCTGAAACTTGGTTATTTGCGTAAATTTTTTCAAAAGTTGGTTATTTTTATATTTTTTTTAAAAAAAGTGGTTATTCCAAAAAAAAATTCCCATTACGGTCCCTTATCTTTAAAAAGTTCTAAAGTGGTCCTTTAATTGTTCAAAAGATCCACATTAGTCCTTTCCGAAAGGAACTCAAAAACTTTTCTTAAACCTAGATTCGAACTAGGTACTTGTTGTCCACTTAGAAATTAGTTTACCACTGAAACACTTAAAGTTTTAACAAAAACATGAAAGTTTTCACAAAACATGTACTCTCTTGAAGCTGTCGTAAATATTAACTAAAGAAATGTCATTGAAACACTTAAAGTTTTCACAAAACATGAACTCTCTTGAAGCTGTCGTAACCCTAAAGACCCCCAATTGATTTCTCCCTCCCAAATCAATTTTCTTGTTTCATCTTCATGTTACAGTTTTGATTTCGTCTTTCATTTTAATTTTCCATTTCATTTGACCGGTCATAATCCAAATCAATTTTGATTTTCACCTCAAAATCTCAATTGACTTTCACCTTCAAAACCCAGATTGATTTCATCATTGAAATCAGTTTCTAATATCACCACGAAATATCATGGATAAATTGTTAAGGGTTTGATTTCGAGTTCTATGAGGCAAGAGTTGGAGAAACCGTTGAATTACATAGAGTTGTTGGAGAGTTGTGTGAGGAGAGTGATTTATTTGAATTCAGATGTTGTTATTGTGGATGATGTTGCGAAGCTTTGGAGTATGGGTGGTGATAGAAAAATGGATGGAGATTCAGAAGAGTGAAAATTGATGTTTCTCTGTTGAAGCTAGGTTTTCTCAAACTCAAAGTTCTATATTTTTTTATATAAGAACCGCTTGTACTTCCACCTCTAGCTTAATAGACTGCATATTTTAACTAAGTTATAGAATTTATCTTTTGTATAATTGTATTAGAACTGAGTTGTAGAATTTATCCTTTTTACACTTATGCAGTTTGCTGAACTCATCCAACCAATTACAAAAGGGATACATAATGTCAAAACTTTCATAAAGGTCTGAGTATAAGTAATTCACAATACAGAAAAATAATTGCTTGCATTTCTTGTTTTTTAGTTTGAACTTGAACATAATATTGACAGTAACATGAATAATTGTCTTGTTTTTTAGTTTGAACTTGAACATAATATTGACAGTAACATGAATAATTGTTGGCTACAATACTTTAAGCTTTCATTTTGCTTGTCAATGAAGAACATGAGTTTCAATTAAGCATGAGAAGTTGCATAGTTGGAAGTACAAGCAGTTCTAATATAAAAAATATAGAACTTTGTGATAGACATGTGACTTGGCATTTGTTTATTAGCAAGGCAATCAAAACTATGTAAATTGTACAATGCATTTATTTATTTCACGGATGCCTTTATAAAAACTTGAATGCATTTATTTATTTATTTATTCAAATCCATGTGATTTGGAAGTACAAGGCATTTATTTATTTCACGGATGCCTTTATAAAAACTTGAATGCAAGTTTAATCATTAACGTCCATGTAGTTTAGTGGTATGTTTATTGTGACTTGGGTTCGATTCCAGGTTGAATGCAAAATTTTGGGTATGATGGAGTACTTGCACAGGGCCATGGATAAAATGCAAGAGAATGCAAACTTCAATCACCATTCCTATTGCGAAAAGCTGAGGCTCACAAACCTTATCTTCGCAGATGATGTTTTGCAGGGGCGGTATTTTATCTGTCTAGATGATGGTGAATACCCTCACAAATTTTTGTAATGCAATAGGTCTTAAATTGAACCCTTCACAATGTAAGATATTATGTAGTGGGATTGAGGAAAGTAGTGAAATCGAGCTGAATAACATAACAGGGTTCATGACGGGGTCTTGCTAGTAAAATACTTGGGGGTTCCCCTATCGAGTAGAAGATTGATCATTCAACACTATCTGCCTTTAATTGAGAAGATTGTGGTGCGTCTTAAACATTGGCCCTCCAAGTTGCTTAGTTATGCGGGGAAGATCCAATTGGTGAAAAGTATATCGGGGTCAATTGCAATGCTTCTCTATCCAAAAGTCTGCGATCAACAAAGTTGACTCTATTTGCAGGAGCTTTATCTGGTCTGGAAGGCAAGAGATTAGTAAGAAAATTCAGGTGGCTTGGGTCAGTGTTTGCAGTTCCATGAGACAATGGGGGTTAGCTGTTCTCAATCTAAATGTTTGAAACCAGGTTAATATGCTTAAATGTCTCTGGAGTATTCTAGGAAAGCTGATAATATGTGGGTGAAGTGGATCCATATTATTACCTCAAAGGTGATAATGTTTTGGAAGCTAGAGTGTGAAACACTAACTCTTGGATTTACAAGAACATCATGCGCCAGCGGGAAATTCTGTCTATGGTTCAACAACTCTGGCATACAGTCTCGAAGAGTAAGAAATTCCCTATGAAACCATTTTATGATTTGTTGAATGAGGATCAGAACATAGTCGATTGGATTAAAATCTTCTATTCCAATCGAGCAAGGTTGAGGGCCATAGTGTGCCTTTGGTTGCTTTTCCACAGAAAGCTTGCAACTAAAGACAGAATTATTAGACATCATATGATTTTGGACCGGTGTGGGACCTATAAAAATGTAGTTTATGTACCAACTCTATATCTACCATTATACATGCATGGCTTCCCTCTCCGGGTGATCTTGTGATTATTACTGAAGAGATCTATTAATGGACAAGGTTTCCTCTATAGTTAAATTGCTAATGAACTATATACTATTATCACATGAATTATATGCATGCTATGCATACAACATTCAAAAATTTCAACACAAAGCAATATCAGTATCTCACAGTCCATCTCTCTTCTACGATTATATAATCCCGCGTGGAAATTTCAACGATTATATTGAAGAAGATATAAACACATAAGGTGGTGATTATTAAGTTAATGCACTAAGTAAATCGATACATGAAAATGTGGTAATGCTCTAAGTAAAGCAATAACGTTGCATGCATGTGCAGAAATGAATTGAAAAGAGAGAGTAAATAAATGACAATAATCATTTGTATTATATACTTTTATTTGTAATTTTCAAAGAAATCTACTGTTCATCGTCACCTTCGACTGTCATTTTCATCTTCAGGAAATATTTTACAGCCTGTAAAACTGATGCCTCATGGTGAAACAACTGAAAAACCTGCCTTTGATGTAGTTCGGCGGTCGGAGCGCTTTTGAATCCCTGAAGAGCTGATTTGGTTGCGGCTCTGGGTGAAACAACTGAAAAACCTGTCTTTGAAAGGGTTCTTCAAAGGATGAAATCTTCCCCCGAAGGATGGGTCGGTAATCATTTCTCATCATGTTGTGAAACCATTTCTTGTTCTTGTTGTTGAGGTTAAATGTTGAGTGCTTTTTCTTATATAATCTTGTTTAATAGGCAGTGTTGTTGGAGCGATCTCGTGTTGTATCTGCAAATGTAATTGGATACAACAACAAGAACAAGAATAAGTAATTGGATTTTATAATCTATCCTACAAGTTATTCAATAGTACTGTCTTGGCGTTCAAATGGGGTTGACAGAAGTTTACCTTGGACATCTTAGAAGCCTATAAGATCATGCAGTATTTATTATATACATACTTGTTAGAAGCCTATTAATCATGGGGCAGCCTTGCGGGAAAATGGAACAGATATCCAGTGAAATTCAGATTGAACATCTAAAATATGAGAGAGGTTATCTACGGTGATAACAAACAGAAAATTAGCAAGAAATCTAATCACATCATATATGCAAAAGTTGATTGGAAAGGTAGTGAATAAGTGGGTTTGTCTCCGGTGTGAACAAAAGGGAGTATATGAGGTCATGGTATAAATTAGAAAATAAGCTTAAAGTCCCACCTTGAAATTCTTTCATCAAATATAAGATTTTATATACCTACTTCATACATCACTAAATAAAACTAGAGGTAATGGGTCTACTAAGAAATCTTCAAATGCATTTTTTTTTTGTTTTGTTTATGTGATTAATTTATATTATTTTCTCTAGTATAATTCACAAAAAATTTTATAAAATAATTGTAAGAATCATATTTTGTCAAAATCAATTTTTTATATATTTATAAAAAAAATGAACAAACTAATTTATAGTGTGCATTACGCGGATCTTAATTTAGTAATCTCTTAAATTCAATGCATCAAATATTATAGAAACACATAATCAATTATAATCAACACATTATCAATTATAACTCTAAAATTTGTCACGTCATCCTATTATCATATGTGGCATATCTCAAAACTAAATTTCACTTTTTAAAATGTTAAATAGAATACTTCTAAAAATTGGTGGTCACGGATGCGGACTCTCGCAAACAAAATAACGTATCATTTTAAACAAATAATCATTACTACATATATATATATATATATATATATATATATATATATATATATATATATATATATATATATATATATATATATATATATATATATATATATATATATATATATATATATATATATATATATATATATATATATATATATATATATATATATATATATATATATGCCTTAACTTAAAAATATTCTTATATAATTTTTAAATATAAGTCATTTTAAGTTGATCTTTAAAAATAATATAGTATGCTACAATCTTTAATGGTGTCTTTATACTTTACTACTATATTTTTTATAAAATATCAAAAAACAAATACCATACAAAAGAGATGTGAGAATCTAAATACAATAAGAAAAATTAGTTTCCTGAAATTATAGCAATAAAAGTGACTCTTGAAACAAATGTTTTTAATTTTAAAATAATTCTTACACAATTTCAAAGATAAGTCATTACGAGCTGATTTTAAAATATAATACAGTATGCAATAATCTTTTACCGTGTCTATATACTTTACTATTATATTTTTCATATAATATAAAATAATAAATTAAAGACAAACAACAATATTTATGATTTCTCACGTATGAAAATATAAAAACAAATTCAAAGTAGTTTAGTCTTTGATTTTATAATATCTATTAAAAAAGAGGTCAACAGATGGTGAACAAGTACCCGTTGATGAGAAATTGTGTGCGGTCACGCTCTAGAGAAAAATTCCTATCAAACAGAAGGATCCGGGATCAGTTGCAATACCTTGCACAATAAAAGACAGAAAGTTCAAAAGAGTTTTAATTGATTCTGGCTCTAGTGTGAGTTTGATGCCCTTGTCTATCTTCAAGAAGCTGAGTATTGAAAAGATAAGCGGGAGTGGAAACAAATTAAAATTTGCTGATCACACCATCAAGAATTCATATGGGATGGCTGAAGATGTGTTGGTCGAGATTGAAAATTTTGCTTTTCCAGTGGATTTCCAGATCATGGACATACCTGAAGATGAAGAGACCCCGATCATTCTTGATCGACCTTTTCTATTGACTAGTAGGTGCAATTTTGATATCGAGACAGGTCATCTAACTTTAAAATATTTTGATGAGGGGATAACCATGAAGGTGTTTGAAGTCAAGAAACAAGGTGCAGGTGAAAAGAATAAATTTTCAGTTGGTATGGTCAAAGTAGAGGGAGAGAGCAAAATTTCAAAATCAATCCCTGAAGAATTCTCAGGCAGAATCTCTCAGGTGGCATCAATTAAAATTCCAAAGTTCAGTCAAGAAGTCAAGCAGGGAAAAAAGAAGGTAGACAAAGGTGAGAAAATGAAAGTTGGAAGTAACTTGAATCACGCAGTGGCTAGTGCTTTTGATGGGGGTTGAATTTTGGGTTGCGGAAAGTACTAGAAGCAAGGTGTGGAAGAGAAAGTACCCCCCGTAAGGGGATGACGCGTTGAGCCATGCGACGTTAAACGAAGCGATTCATGGGAGGCAACCTACACTTTTCATAACTTAGTTTTCTTTTTGTTTTATTTGCAGGTAATAAAAAAGGATCCTATCTTGCAGAAGCTAGGAGGCAGCAGCTGGTGTTGCATTACCCTCTATGAGTCACTTCTCTCGAGCTTGGTCTGAAACATTGAGGTCAATGTTTAATTCAAGTTTGGGGGAGGTTTTATTGCTTTGTTTGTTTATTTTTACTTGCTAAGTTGATGTTAAGTGTTGTGTAAGTCCACAAGTAGAAATTCTCCCGAAACGTTTCCGAATCTTGTCCGGAAATTTTGGTTTTGATTTGCTCAAGAGCTTGTGTTTCTGAAAGACCGGGAATAGTATATAGAGACAAAGGGATAATTGTTTGAAGGGAGGAAGTTCAGAATAACGTGACAGTGATACGAGTATAACGTGCAGAGTTGTACCAGAGTACTTGAATCCTGAGAAGTACTCCTTGAGTAGTTTATCCACACAGTCTGACATAGTCTTGATTCACATGCAGGTAAGATTGGTTGAAAAATAAATAAAGATGGAACCAAATGATGAAAAGGTGGTAAAAGGAAATTGGCTCGCTAAGTTTGGTAGCCCTCACCACGTTATTCAGCCCAAAGGGAGTTGATCCCCAAATGTCGTCCAAAAGGACAATATATAACTGCAAAGTTTGAAAATTTCATCGATAATTAAAAGTAGCAAATGCTGCTCGTTTGGTGTTGAAATAAGAAGTTTTGATTAGTCTTTTGCATGTGATGATTATCTTAATTCTTATTGCCTTAGTTTGATTGTACGAATGAAAGAGGAGGAAAATCGGGAGAAGAATTAGGTGGTACAAAGCATAGTTGGAGAGGTATTTGAAGAGGAAGCTCCAAGGTAAAAGGTTCTTACAAAAAACTCTTCGTGTCATGTGAGGCCGAACAAACTACTTTTTGAGCAATGTGAAATCAAGTCTCACGTATGAGTACCGGGATGCTTTGATTCACATGATTTCTTGTCGTTGTCGTTTGAGGCCAAGCAACGGTTTAAGTTTGCAAGAGTTTGATCGGTGGTTTTTACACAGATATTTAGCATTAAATTTCATTATCGTTTCTTTTATTTGTCTAGTGTTATATGTCATTTTACCGCATTTTACGCTTTGGTTATGTGTTTGAGTGTTTTCAGGGTCAGAAGAATAAAACAGGAAAAATTGGGGCAAAAGAAGTGCAAAAATCAGAGTATTGCAGGATACAAAGGAGTCAACACGGGCCCCCGTGTGAATCAACACGGCCCGTGTTGAAAAGCTGCAGGAAAGCATTAAAAAACTGATGTCAGAGCATCAACACAGGTACTCATGTGCATCAACACGGCCCATGTTGATGGCCTTGATACCAAAACGTGATTTTATAAAGTCAGGAAGCTAACACGGGTGCCCATGTTGATCAACACGGCCCGTGTAGGCATGCGCGAGCAACAAACTTCACTTTTGAGATTTTTCATCTATTTTGATCATTAAGGGCACTTTTGACCTTTTGCTACGATTGGAATTGAAGATGACACTATTTAACATAGTTTGTAAAAGAGGAGAGGGACTTTTTGATCGTGGAGAAAGGAATTTCACATGGAGAGAAGATAGCTTCATCAAGGGTTTTGGAGACTGAGAGATTCAAGGGTGGCCGCCATTGAAGATCAAGGGAACCAATATTCTTGTAATGTCTAAATTTTCGAATTTTTTTTCTTGAATATTATGAGAGGCTAAACCCCCCAATGCTATAGGGTGTCCTTGATTTGTCACGAGAATATTGATTTCTTTGTTTTATCAACGTTAAGGTTTATAAATGTCAATTTGTGAGTTTTGTTTACTATATTGCTTTGCTTTATCGGACCAATAGGGTTAACTGTGCCTAACACATTAGAACTGGACACGACGTTTCACCTAGGACTAGGGAAATCCTATGATAACCAGGAGTATTCTTGATAATAAAATGCTTACATTCTTCACTAATTTTAATGGACATTAGAAGTAGGTAGAATTGGTAAAGGCTTTTCTCTGAGGACTTGGGGAAAAATAATCTTAAGAACTGATAATTGCATTAATGAACCTGTTGAGAAGATCAAAGAGTCAGTGTTAGGAATAGGAAAATCATACACTCTCCCTAGCATATTATTCACTATTAGAAAAGTCAAGTTTTACTTTCTGTTAATTGTTCCATCATAGAAGCTAATCACAATACAACACCAATTCTATTATTTTTGTTTGATTGAATTAATTATTCAACTCAGTATTTCCTACGCAGTCCTCGAGATCGATATTTGGTGTAAAAACTCATTATTACTACATCGGTGAAAATAATACACTTGCTATTTTTCTGATTAAATAATTTCATGACATAGTGTTAATGTTTAAATTTGAGAAAAACATTATTTTTTTTATATAAAAACCACTATAAATCATTTGGATGTTCTGAGTATTTTTTTTTTCTTTCAAATCAAAATATAACAACAGTTTAAATAAATAATTAACTACTAACAAAAGTTTAGATTTTAGATAAAGATATAAAGTAAAACAAAAAATAAAGTCTCAAATTTACACTAAATGATATAGATATGTAACAATTTAAAAACAAATTACATAGAAAGTTATTGGAGGAATTACTCAAAAAATCAAATTTTATCGTTTCATAAAATTCAGTTGAGTCAAATTCACCAAAAATTTAAAAATTAAAAGATAAAATATCGCATGGTTCAATAAGGTATTCACACCATCTTAACAAATTTTAAACATATAATTTAATAATTTGAGTATTTGATATTCAACGATATCTATTAGACAAATATATTTATTGTTGGGAATAACATGCAAAATTAAAAGGGTCTTCTTTAAAAAAAATGAAGAGGTTTTTCTTAGATCTTAATATTGATTATGATAATTGGTCACATAAAATCTTGGACGTTTGAATGTAAAATGTATTCCATCTATAAAATAATAAAGATTTAACATTTTTAGAAATGTTAGAAAAAAAGAAAAGAATTTGATAATTTGTTATATAGATTTTGAGACGTTTAAATGTAGAATGTCTTTTATCTATAAAATAATTAAGATTTGACATTCTTAAAAATATTTGAAAAAAAAAAAAAGAAAATATAAAAATAAGTTATTGAAATTGTTTTCCATTTATTTTACGTTTCAAAATTAAATTGCATCGTCCTCTTTATTATTTCTATAATTTAATAAAATATTTTTTGTTTAATACAATTTAAATTAAACATATAAATCAAAATCTATATGATTAAATATTTTTTTATTTTCTATAAATATTTCAAATTTAATTTTTTGTCCCAATAAAAAATAACATATTTAGTCCCTACAATATTTTTATGCTTACAGTTTAAATCCCTGCTATTTTTTAAAAAATTTTAAAAATTGTTTAATTTCACTTAAACTTTTAATTTTTGAATAATTTTTTTATATATGTTTATAATACTTTAAAATATATATTTTTACCAAATTTTAGAATTTTTTCAAATGAGAAGAATTAAATATAAAATTTTTTAATTTCAAAAGATAATGATAAAAATAATGAAAAACCTCGACATAGAAATCAAATTTTGAGTTTTATTTTTTAGAGAAATTTTTTATAATATTTTAAACATATATACAAATAATCATTCAAAATTACACGTTGGTTTAATAGGAAAGACTACAATTACATCATAATAATTTTGTAAAGAGCAAAACATCTAAGTTTTTTATAAAGACCAAAAACAAAGTATAATAATTTTATAGGGAAAAAAAACATATTTTAATCTAAATCTATATAATCTAATACAACTTTAAAAAAATATGACAATTAGACACCCATACAGTGTCCTTTGCAAAAAATTTATGTATGGTATACTTTTGGAATTTATAAAAATAATATAATTGAAAAATAGTTACAAGATATTGAGAGAACAAAATGGCGTCGATACGGTGTTTGGATATTTTAATGTTCACATATCACCATTCTTAAAAAATCACCAATACTCATGCATTGCGAAGGTCTTTTTTTAGTTTTTTTTTTATAATTTTGTGAAAAGCTTTATAATAGTGCTTTCTAACAAAGCGTTAATATATGAATACCCCTTTATTAGTGTTTCACTTACGAGTTCTATTATAAGAAAAGTGTTATTATAAGTTTCAGTTCTAAATTTTCAACAACACTATAAAGAATAGCATTATTATATTAGAGTTACTTAAGATTAAAATTGTAATTGTGGTTATAGATTATAAATCTATAACTAGGTGGATATTTACACTAGTTAGAGATGCATAGCTCTTTCAACCATTTGTGGCTCTTGCTTTTGCGGTCTAGAAACTAAATGGTTAAGGGATCTTTTATTGGAAGTTTCATTGGATAAAGGTAATGTTTAATGGGTGTTGATACATTACGATATTAAAGTCATTTTATTTAGATCATCCAATGAAATGTATAATGGAAAGTCCGGGCACATAGGTCTTAAACACTCTTTCTTGAAAAAATTGATTATGGATGAAATCATTTCACCAACATATATACCATCGAGCTATAATTTAGTCGATCCATTTAATTAGCCACTTACCATAGACTGAGTAAACACTATATGGAGAGGTATGAGATTGAAAATCCTTGAGTAAGAGTTATAACAATTGGGTAAGCCCTATCTAACGTTAATAAGCAATTATCCTCAAGATTCAATGGGTAACAACAAATCGTTGATTTGTATGTATGTGCAATATTATGTAATAATGTTGATTGTTGCATTTGGAGGTTTGATTTTTTCACACTATTAATGAAGTTTAATAACGAGAATGTGTATCTCAAGGAAGGTATATACAATATTAACTTCACCTATGTGAATTTTGAGATTATGTCATCACAAAGTGAGATTTGGAGTTTCTCTATACGTTAAATCCACGAAACAAGAAAAGTAAATTGTCATAAACAGTGTTAGGCGAAAGATGTAGGCGAAGAACTATTAAAGAGTTTGTGTAAGGTAACATCAATCTTATCATAAGGAATATTTTTCCAAGCATTACTACATATGCCTCTGATTAGAATTTTTGTTATCCTTACTAATTAAGTTAAAGTTCAAATCGGAAGATAGATAACTATATTATCACTCTTTGTTTCCTTTTTTGAAATTAGTCTTGTCATTGTTAGAACAAGTGATAGATTATTGTAATTAACAACAATAATTAATATCATGGATGAGTTCTAAAATGACAAGAAAACATGCAAGTGAGTAATTAAATGAAGAATAGTTGAATGGGAAATAGTCCCGTATAAAAAATATCATTCACTTTGAAACCCTTATACAGAGTTACATTTTAGTAACTCAACAAAAAAGTTAACGAGAATAAAGTGTCATGTGGACACGTGTGGTAGTCACAAGCCTTATGTAGCTTGTTTCCTCCAGACACCACCTTTCCTAGTAAGTGAACAATTTGTAAAGCATAATGTCTTTTTCATAAAGATGCATGACTAAAAGGTCACACATAGTAAAATATATATATATATATATATATATATATATATATATATATATATATATATATATATATATATATATATATATATATATATATAAATTGTTTTCACCCAAGAAAATATTTTCATGTTAAAGATGTGCCAGATGAATTAGAAACTGTCGAAATAATTATAGGTGGAATCTTGATTTATCTAATCGATTAGCAGCTTTGTCTAATCGATTAGCTCAGCTTAAACTTGAGCCCCAAGCAATTAGGAGAACGCCATAATGATGTGTAATGTCTAGATTATATCCTATGTACACAAGGTAAAAGCTAAGGAAGAGAATGGTCTAACCAACAAGAATCCAACACTTCAAATAAAGAAGCCAATGTAGAATTCTCATCCTTTTGATTTTAAAACCAGACAAACAAAATACTCAGACAAATATTAAGCCTCATATGAAACAAGTCTTAGATGAATCAAGGACTAAGAAGAGTCTTCATTTTTATTTCAAAATTCTCATGTATCAAATGAACTTTCTTGAGTTTAAAGTAACACATACACAATAAATAAACACAAACCAATGCCTTGGAGTAAACCCCCAAGGACTTCAAATAAACAATTTGAGCAGAGTAATATTTGTTTACAGAGGAATCCTACAAGACAAATTCCAAGCTCTGATCCAAAGTCCAAAATTCAATCTTCAAGCATAGGGTATAGTATCCAAGTCCAAGTTAACAAATTTTAGGGTTCAATCCTTTTTTAGTGTTTTAAGCACAAATAAAGTAAAATGTCTAAATGGACAAAGGGAAAATTGAATAAACATAAACATGAGAATAAATGCTGAAAAATAAAGTAAAGCAATAAAAGAAGCAGTAAAGTTAGAAGTTAGAAATTAATTATTAGAAGTCGGTGATTAGTGATTAGTAGTTAGAGGACTTAGATGAATTATACATAGTGATTTGGACATTGAGCCTAAACCAAAATTGATGAAAATTCATGAGAGGATTGATAGAATCAAAGCCTCCTAACAATGAGCTTTCAAGGTTATTGGTCATAGCTCATCATTTAATCATCCTTGGGCTTGCAAATACAAAGTTTAGGCCACTAAAAATCAATCAAGTACAAGAGATTAGATGAGGAAATCCACATGATATGATCCATGATGATTCGAGCCTTGAGCCTAGGTCAAAATTGATGAAGACTCATTAGAAGATTGATAGAATCAAAGCCTCCTAATAATGAGCTTTCAAGTTTATTGTCCATAGCTCAACACCTAATCATACTTGGAAAATTTCAAGCATAAAGCTTGGGCCACTAAGAAACAATCAATAGGAAGAGAAGAAGAGGAAAAGATTAAGGTGAAATGGGAAAGTCATAGTGAAACACATGCCTCAGATGAATCGCAACTAGGTCTAACTTCATCAAAATCAATCAACTATCTTGGTGGATTTGGTCTTTTGACCTATCAACACCCAAGTTCCATTGATGTTGACGGAATTTATGACTCAAGATGTACACATGTGGCACCAAGTCAGAACCAAGTCAAATAAAATAACAATCAATAGAAATAATATTAAAATGATTCAAAATAGTTATTGGAATTGGAATTTATTGATGAAATACACAAAGGTTATCATATAACCAAATAAAAATCCAATAAAATTACCAATGGTCAAATATGGGTCAATAAGTGTTGACAAAAACAAAAATAAAAATCAAATGAGGTTACCAATATTTGTCAAGAGGTCATTGAATCCTTCCAAAATTGTTTCATAATTTTTTAAGATTTAAAAACAATTTTTAACAATTAAAACAATTCAAAAAGATGAGAAATATCATAGAAAATGTCAAATCATAAAATAAAATTATGAAAAATAAGAATCAGAAAGAGAATATTCAAAAATATTTTTGTGATTTTTCCATAATTTATGAACTTTAAATGATTTTTTTTATGATTTTTTGAAGTTTAAAATAATTAAAAATAAAAAAATAAAAAAATAAAAAAAAACTTAAATAATGTGGATCATCTGATCATTGTCAAAACGTGTTAGTAATTAGATCCAAAAGACCTGGCGCGCTGTAAATATCATGGACCTTAGTGATAAAGCACCAGATCAAGTTTAAACCGAGCCAATTAAAATAAAACAAATGGAATACTCTGATTGGCTGAGATGAAACATGGCATCGTCTTCAACCTCCATCCTTCACAAACACCATAGAATTCGTGATTCCTTGAATGGAAAAATTTATATTAACCATAGCTTAGTCGATTTGATAAAAATCAGAAGAAAAGGTGAAAACAGGATTTCGAATTAATTGCTCAACTCTCCGTGAAAATGAAAACCATAAGAATCATAAGCTTCAGATAAGAAGATGCTACATCTTAGAAATTTATTTGAGTTGATTTGGTTGAGAAATCTACCTGAACGAAGTTTGAATTGTAAGCTCTGGAACTGAACTTCTGTAGCTCGATTCTATGCTCAAATTGCTTAGTTCTTGTTATGGAATGTCTGTATAAAGATTCAGGATGAAGAATATGTGGTTAATTTGAAGAGAAAGGGCTTGGAATGGAGAAATATAAATTCAAGCTCAAGAGTTCGTATGGGATCTTGGAAGAGCTTAATTGGCTATCAAAAGCTTGGGAAATGAGTGAGGTATGATCCTCTATTTATAGGAAAGTGAACAATGATGAGAATTGAGAGGAATTGTGAGCAAATCGTGAAAACCAAGCTAGCCCGACGATTGCAAAAAGTGTGACTTGCACATGGCTAAAACTCACTCAAATGTTACGTTTTGTCAAGTTAGTTCCTTATGGAAACTTGCAAATCATGTTTAGAGACACAAATGCGTGTTTAAGGGACCTATAATCCAAGTTATATTGAGTTTTAACACTGAACCAAGTTCAAAAATCGGATTCCATGGTACCAACTTCAAGTGATCATAACTTAGCATGCAAGAAGCTTTATGGCATGATTCTTTTTACAATGGAAAGACATCTTCACATTCTTTTTGACACTTAGAAATATTTCTAAGTATAGGCTTCCAAAATGACCTATAATGTTCTTCAAACTTACATGGTCTTCCACTCAAAATTAGCCTTTGATCCTTAAAGATGAAATGGAATAGACTCTTAATATTGAAATGTAGAATTGAAATCACTCAAAAATCATAAAGGATGAAAGAGTTATGGCCTTCGGAAGATGATGCAATTTTCTTGAAAAATCCATAAGTGACCTATAAGTCCAGATCCTTCATGTCAAACTCCTTTTTAAGTCTAGCCTTCACCTTCATTACCTCCTCGTCAATGTTTCTTTCTATGAGAATATCATCCACATAAAGCAACAAAAGAACAATTGAATTTCCATGTCGAAATTTGAAGTAAACACAGTGGTCGAACTAACTTCTAATGAAACCTATGTATGTCATAAACTTGTCAAATCTCCTATTCCACTGTCGTGGACATTGTTTTAGACCATATAATGACGTATTTAGCTTGCAGACATAATCTTCTTTTCCCTTTTCTGTATACCCTTCAGGTTTCTTCATCAGGATTATTTTATCTAGATCTCCATAAAAGAGAGAAGTCTTCACATCCATTTGTTTCACTTATAGGTCGAACTGTGCCCCCATAGCAAGTAACATTTGATTGGACATGTGTTTCAAAATAGGAGAGAACACATCATTGAATTCGACACCTTCTTTCTAAGTGAAACCCCTGGCGACCAATATTGCATTGTATCTCTTTGACGTCACTCCTTTGATTCTTTCCTTAACTTTGAAAATCCACTTACAGGTGACTAACCTAGATCTAGTAAGTTTCTTGAACAATCACAAGTGTTGTTATCATGAAGATATTTGATCTCATCATCCATGACCTTCAGCCATCTAGTCATATTTTGACTCCTCATAAGATTGGTTATAAACTACAATTCTTAACTTTCTCTTTGAAACAAGATTACAATTGTTACAGAATAACAAATAACCTCTCTCGCCCTAATTAGGATATGTAGTGTGAAATGATGAGAGGCTAGTATGTTATTTATAAGAAAACTAACATATTAAACTAATGGACTTTTTACACACGGACTCATTACAAGCTAACGTATAGAACAAGCTAACTTAAACAATTGGACATAACAAACAGACTCAATTCGATATGTTAACAATACTAGCATTTCGAATAATACATACTTGAACATATATTGTCTTTAGCATTGCAGGTATTCGACCCCAGCATTCGAACCAACTTCGACCTCATACTTAGATCTTGTCGAATTGTTAAACAAAGAAGCTACCCTTTGACTATACTAGAGTTCAATACAATATTTCACAATTACTTTTACACTTTACCTATCATTTGGGTTTCTTATAGTTCTTAACCGATCACTGTTTGTTTTTTCTTTCCAAATACTATTAGTAACAGAATACAAAAAAGTACAAACATTGAACGACACAAGAATTCCAAAAGTGTCGAACCAACGAAATAGAAAAAAAAAGAATAAAATAAGCAACAACACAACACAAAAAAAATAGATAAAAATAATAATAAAATAAACTACAACAACCACCAACCTATACAACAAGACCAAATTAAAAAGAAAAACCCAACAACTCTTCACCAAACAAGTCACCACCCAACAATAGTAAGGCTAGTACACGACCACTAAACCCATAAACATGGATGAAAACCAAAATAAATAAATAAATAACAAAAACCACTACATGTTAGGGGGCTAGGACAAACTCTCGACCTTTTAATTGTTCAGACACAAAATAGAGTTCTTAAGTCAATTATTGAAGGATACAAAGGTCTGCGAAGATCTGATAAAAAACGAAATCCAAGTTAAAAATATACTCTGATTTTCCACATTTTTCACATTTATTGACAAAAAAGTAAAAATCTTATTGTTGTAGACAATCCAGATAGTCCACACCATTGATAAGTGTCAATTTGTAGTTATTTTTTTGTATAGTTTTGTGGCACTTATTGACTCTTTTACCTCAACTTTTGTGTGAATTTATACATTTTGTGTATATTTGTACATATTTAATATTATTGTGTTTATATGTAATTAATGTATCATTTGATAGATTTTCCTATCTTTTGTAGGTATTGATGCATGTTTGGAGCATTGGGCAATAAAGTTTTCTAGTAGTATGGGTTATGTTTGTGAGCTCGCTAAGCATGCTCATCCTGCTTAGAGCGGTCCTCTGTACCAGTGTAGACATTTTACATATTTTCGTGACCCCGCTTAGCTCGCCTAGTCCGCTTAGCGCGATCTACTGTTCTCAGTTTTGTTTAAATAGAAATTCTTTCATTTTTAGGGTGATGTTTTAGGTAGTTTTTTATCACAATACATCACCAACCATTCTTCTGTAGAGAGAAGCTAAAAAACAACAATGGATCTTGCATATGGATTATCCGGAGTCGAATTTCTCATCAATCGTAGTTGATAATCCATGAGATGTTTGGTTTTTCTACATTCTTCTCTATGTATTTATTTATTTGTTTGGATTTATTTATAAGCATAATCTGAACCCATGTATATATGTTGATCATGGCATTGCATAAAGCATGCTTTACAAATCAATCTTGATGTCTTCCTTAATCTTTTTGCTTTATGTTTGGATTTGTGATTTTATAGACACATGCCTCACAAATTCTGATTAGGTTTGGATATCTATTAGTTTTTAGATTCTAGAGATAGATTTAAAACTAATATTTACTCTGGGTATCGAAGCTTAATGCCTCCATGTTGTTTGAGTTGTGTGAGACATCGCTAACGCGAGTAATACGATTGTTATTGTAACTTTGTGTTATATATAACCTATGTTATGGTACATCCCATAGAATTAAAAATAAGAGTATTTCATGACTTACTGACGCATTTCATATATTCATAAATGCCACAATGGCAAGTTTTACAAGTGTTCACATTTTAATCTTTGATTAAAAGGATTCAACCTACCACCCCTAAAAATATTCTTGGCACCCCCCATCCCCCCATATTTTCGTATAGACAAAAATTCCATTGTTATTATTTACCTT
This sequence comes from Vicia sativa, assembly GCA_021764765.1. Taxonomy (NCBI): domain Eukaryota; kingdom Viridiplantae; phylum Streptophyta; class Magnoliopsida; order Fabales; family Fabaceae; genus Vicia; species Vicia sativa. The sequence continues at coordinate 241,866,924 of CM038792.1, forward strand.
TAAAAAGTTACGTTTGTTAAAAAAAATTTGCTTCAAATATTCTGTAAAACTGGAATTTTGTACCCTCGTTGAAATTTCTGGTGTTGAAATTCACGTTTTTACCATTAATTCTTCATATTTTTCAAAAATTTCGGAGGCAACTTTACCTGAAATTTTGAAATTTTTGGTGTTTATCTAGAAAACCAAACAAACATACTAGAGTTTTGTAAAATTTGCAGGAAGCAATGAAATTTATAGGATCCTTAGGAATTTCCTCTATATCAAAAATTTTGCATAAGTTTGAAATTTCTGGTATGTCTGCAGATAAAATTATTTATTTGTATGGTCCAGAACCGGTAGCTTCTTCTACGGATTCCTGTACAAATTTTACAAAGTTCTTCACCACAAATGTTGTATGTTTCCTATTTAACTAATGTAGTTTTTAATTGTTTTCTTGTCTTTATGAAAGAGATACTATATGTTCTAATTAAAATATATTTAATTCCTGAAATAAAGTTTTAGCACGGGTACAATCTACGGGTAAACGACATGGTATTATTATTATTATTACCATTTTTCGTTATGATTATGCTAAAAGAATGCCAAGAAGGAAGTTTAAATTAATTATGGATTGTGAGAGAGGAGGAAATTACAAAATAGAGAATGCATCTGAAAGCACAAATTCCTCTAAATGCATTTATATTATGAAAGATAAATCTTCGTTAGGATGAGATTTGTTCCAAGTGGTATCGGTTGGAAGGTGATGGTTAGATGCGGGATACACAATCATAAACTATCTAAGGATTTAGAAGTCCATGACATATCGGGTCATCTAAAAGATCATGAAATAAAGTTTGTGAATGACATGACTTAGTTAATATGGCTCCAAGGTACATAGTTTCTACATTGAAAGAAAAAGATCTAGAAAATCTCATGAGTGTAGCCCAAGTGTATAAATTTTGAGCTACATACAAAATAGGCAACAGAGGTACATTGACATAAATGTAGATGTTGTTGATCCTTATTCATAAAAAGAAACATATTTGTTAAACTAGAAATAGGGACAACTTAGATGTTGAAGCTAATATCTTCTAGGCACATCCTGATTCTGTGAAGTTGTTGAATATGTTTCATTTGGTGTTAATTTTTTATTGCACATACAAGACAAATTGGTAAGAATATTTTATTTTGCATCCTAATATCTATTGTAGATGTTGAGTTATCATTTTGATTATGTACATTTTGATCATGCAGGTACTAGATATCATTGCTTGAGATTTTTGGTGTTACGGCAATGAAATTAACGTTTTTGAGTTTCCTTTGCCAATTTGGAACATGAAAGGGAGAAGAATTTCACATGGGCACTGGAGAAGGTCAAAGAGTTATTCTCTTCAGAGAAATTTCTACTGAAGGTTGTGGTGATGGATCGAGAACATGCATTGATGAATGTCATGGAACCTGTGTTCCCAAATGCAACTCATATGTTGTGTTATTTCCATATTTCAAAAAAATGTGAGCATGAAATGTAAAGAGTACGTCAAATAAGAAAGACAAAAACATGTAATAGATCTATCGAACAACATCATGTATTTAAATACATAAACTGAGTATGTTGAACACTTCAAGCACTTTGAGAATGTTTGTGCCTATATTCCATTATTTGAAACATGGTCGACACTTTATAAAGAAAGGTTTGTTATTGCTTGGACTAATAGAGTAAATAATTTTGGTAACACAATAACAAATAAGTACACGGAACATGAAAATTTGATGTTATTACTATTTATGGTTCAAATACAGTTTGAAACATGTATTTTTTTTATGGTTTTTAGGATGAAGTATGCTCATTGAAGACGAAAAAAGATGTTGACTACGAGTCATTGAGATTTATGTAGAAGTTAGTATGTTGTAAACACCATGTTAAAGTTGCAGCTAGGTTCAATTGGAATATCATTCCAAAAAAGTAGTCAATATTGAGCATCAATATAACACTTCATGTTATGCCACGTTGCACGGTTTTGTCTCAAGACAATGTATGCAACCCATTGGAAAGGAACTGTAAAGGGTAAAATTTGTTGGTTAAATGCATGAAAGATGTGGTTGCTTCATTAGAACAACTCACATGTTATCGTTTGTGTGTGTTAGCTTGTCGATTTCCAAATACTAGGCAATCTTGTTCCTTTAGACTCAATTCATGTATTCTGGACAAAATTTCACATTGTAGTACATGAGGTCAGTCATGATGAGAGTGGTATAACGAGGGATTTAGAATCAAAGTGTGAATACTTGAAGAGATATTTCAGTACTTTGGATATTATAGGTTAGAGGCTGTTGAAGAATAAGGTTTTTGATCTAACACATTCATACACAACGTCAATGTGTTCATTGCTGGTGAAGTACAAGCTTAAGAGGGAAGTTAAAAACAGTATGAAGAGTCAAGAGAGTAATGTGCATCACGATCCTAGCCAGTGCCAGTATGGTGAGAGCTCGCAGGGGAGTAAGACTATATTGACATGATGCACAAAACCAAATGGAAGTCAACCGTCAAGTATTCCAATTAGCAGTCAACCGCCCACCGTATCTTCAAGACATCATTGTCTAAGTTTCCTGATTTCCAACATCCTCACATGGATGACATTATTGATGTTGATAACAATGAAAATTATGGTTCCCGTTGTATTTCATATTTACTTGGACGGGGCGAAGAGTAATAGCCTTTGATTCGAACGCTGTTAGATTCTCAAGTTCATCAACACTCTCAATTGTTCCAAGTTGTTCTATGGCATTATCTCAACAGAAAGGAATACGTTACGAGTAGACCATTTTGGTGTGTAGGGTAGGGATAAATAGATAACGATGTTTGATATGAGTTACCCTGTTGCTTCTTGATACAATGTCGTATTTGTCTCTATTTTCATATTACTTAACATCACATTTTCTCTCTTGCCTTAACTCCACCTAGGTATACGAGTAGACATAGAATCATTGTTGTTGGTTTTTCCAACAACTATCATTGGGTTCAAAAAAATTTGAAACCTGATTGTTTGTTGCCTCATGTCACTGACTATTGGACACAAAATTGTACTGATGATACAAAAGCATGGAAATCTGCATATGCATGTCGCTTTAGTCCTTGGAAAGACATAGTAAGAAAGTCATTGTAGTTTGTTTTGAATTATGATATGTATGACATATATATTATGTATATATTAAGTCGGGTAGCATTTTTACTGATTCATTTTTTCAAGAAAAAGTCATGAAAAAAAGGAGAAAAACTTAACGTTGCTATATCGAAAATTTTAAATTTCTGTAATTTTATTGCAGTTCTCAGAATATTCAAAATTTCATGTACATTATAACTATTCCCAAAAAAAAATGGAATTTTTGATAGACAGCTACTCCCTCCGGTGACTATTATAAGCAAAGATTCCCTTTTTAGATTCATTAAATATTTGATGTATCTAGACTATATAGAAGTCAGATGCATTAATAATTTAATGAACCTAAAAAGTTAATTTTTGCTTATAATTATGATCAGAAAGAATACCTATTAAGATTAAAAAAAAAACAATAAGTTTTATGAAATTTTTGATAATATTTCAAAATTTCCAATACTCGCTTTTAATTATTAACATTTCTTATATATTTTAGTAAGAGCGTAAAATAAAATTTGTTGAAATTTTTTTTACATTCTGTACTTGTAAGTTGGTATTGGGCTAAGTGATATCCACCATGTTATTCTTCAATAGAATATTTTGGCTGGGGCTTTCTACCTACACCATCACAAAATACTTTTCACACCCACCTTCGAATCTTTTAAAGTTTTTTGAAATATTTACAAGAAATAATTGATTAAGAAGGGTGCATTGCATCAATGGCCAACAGTATAAGAGAAAGAGAAAAACTTTTGCAATATGAAAAGTTTATTTCTTCGATAACGTAATTGTGTTTAAAAAGTAATGTCTTTAAAAAGTTAAAGTATGTGGGAAATTAATTTTCACAGGGTGCATCTAGAAAAATGGTTTTCAAGGGGTGTATGTTTCAAGTTCCTTTTTCATTTTGTCTTTTGTTTAAGAGAATTTTTCTTGTCATCCCCAATTTATATCTGGTATCTCAAAGAATTTTATTCCCACTTTATTCTTGAAATTTTACAAAGAGGTTTTCGGACTAAATTTTTGAAAGAACATTCTGAAAAATCTGGTATGTCAGAAATTTCCAAATTTCCGGTATATGCAAAATTTCCGGACGTATATTTAAAAAAATACGGTATGTCAGAAATTTAGAAATTTCCAATATTAACAAAATATCCGTTAGTGTTTTCAAAAAATCTGGTATATCAGATATAACTAAATATCTGGTATACCGAAAATTTCGCATATGTCTGAAATTTCTGATATGTTTACCTATCTTGTTTTTTCCAACGGTTGAGATTTTGTCGGCACTTTTGAAGCGTCCAGATTGCACCGACACTTTGTATGGTCTAGAGCGTATAAAAAATTGTATAAATAGGGGTTTTAGGGTTATTAGGTATCAGATCTCAACAACATGCCTCTTTCTCAATATTTGATTAAGGCAGAAGTGTATTACAACGACCACAAACCTGCTGTTGAATTCAAGCTCCCTGATGGATCTTAGTCCTTTGCTGCCTTGAAGGAAATATTGAACGGTTTGCTACCTGATTCCGAGAACAGAAGGGTGACAAACATCGAGTTTCGGGAGGATTACATTGTTACAGATGGTTGGGTGAAATATAACCTAATAGAGTTGAAAAATGATGAAGATGTGAAGGCCATGTGGAAATCATTTCTTCGAAGGATAACCAAAGGTCCGATTGAGTTGGACGCGGAGATCCGAAGATTTGTTGACGATAATGAAGTGTCTAAAGCGTCTAGATGAATCCGAATCCGATAGTTCCTAGGTTTTCATGTATCGAAGTACTGTTTATTTTTTTGTTTGTCATCTGATGTTTGTTAACTTTTTCGAGTTTTTTATTTGTGTTATTTTGTTTTCTTTATGTAATCGAAAGAAAAGGTACTAGCAAAAAAATATTGTGCAATAAACTAGAAAAGTTTGTTTGTCACAACATACATATATAATACAATAATAAATAAATAAAATCTACATAGGCCCTCCACGAGCAATGTCGGCCACCTAGTTAACCCCTGATAAACCTCACCATTTGGGTTCACCAACCCCATGATGTTATCTAAGGTAACGATAATAAGTTGTAGGCAGATGTCCTGGTCAGCTGCTGGAGGAGGTGGTGGTGGTGGTGGATCGGAATAATCTCTAGTACCTGAAGGCCCTGGGACATCAGATGTTGGAGCCGGTGGTGAGACACACTAAAAAACCACTCCAGTATCCATCCACGCACTGCCCGGGCTCCTGAACCCTGACGGCTACATCCATAATCTCATAGGGGAGGTAATGATGTGACTCTGAAACACACGATCGAAGCCACCATCTGGGGCGTATGATACCCGCCGTGGGATGCCCTGGACATAACCATACTGGCGTAGACACCGCTTAGTCAAGTGTCTAGCCACATAGACCTCTCATATGACATGCCCTGAATATAATGTAGATACCTCAAAAATATGGTGAAGGCAATGAGTCGTGTAGGGTGTCCAGATGACATCGTCCAGGTTTAGAGCATTCATCCTTCTCCTATACTTCATCACACCTCTAGGATGGGTCTGTCTGCCCTTCCACCTCTTCGCATGTGGATCTGTAGCCACCACTCGCTGGATCTTCCGGTCACATATGTGAGGGAAGTGCTCGTATATCCAACACTACATAAATAAAGATAAATAAATTATTATATAAAAACTTAATAATTATAAAAAACATATAATAAATTATAATATACATGCAACAAGCTCAGGTAACCAACAAGCTGTCTGGTCTCAAGACGGGAAACAACATCAAGTGTCGTGTACATCATCGTCAAAGCCGCCACTCCCCAATCCCAAGATGGAGTGTCAATGGCGTTGAATAGATATAGGTAACGAACATCAATGTACACTCCAGACTTGTCCGCAAAGAGAGTACATGCCACCAGATGTAGCATGTACGCCCTAACAGCAGCCTCATACCTACGTGCCTCCACAAGCGCCTTATATGTAGTCCTCAACCAAGCCATGAGGAGGTGAAATCCCCGAGTCTCACCAAACTCATGTAGGACCTCCACCTCATCCACCTCCAACGCATCGACAACCATGCGCACCATTGTCGCCTGATTCCTATGCACTGATATGAAAAACGTACCAGCTATTGGTAGGAGAAAGAGAGCATCCACATCATCTAAAGTTACCGTCATCTCCCCAAATAGAAGATGGAAGGAAGATGTCTCTGGGTGCCACCTCTCAACCAAAGTTGATAGCAGGGGGCGTCCAGCATCGTCAATGAGTATCCAACAAAGTCCTCCATCCTGAACTCTTCAACTATCCTCCTCACCGGCTTAGGCATCGAAGTCTCCGGGAAGTTCTTCAACTTCGACCCATGAGAAGCGACCTTCAAAGTTGGACGCTCCTAAAATAAAATAACACAATTACAACAAATTAGTATACATAAAATAGAATAATACACATACAAATTAAGCGTTAAACCAAACAATTAATACTTACCTCGCCCTACCATATCTTATAACCGACATAGTCTGCAAAACCCGTTAAAACGGACCTGTTAGAAGGTCCTCCAGGGAAATCATCATCATTACACACTAATGGCTTAGTAGATGCAACATTCGTAGTGTCTGTATCAGCACGAGCCACCACATTCACTCCCTCCTGGACCGACACCTGAACCGGCTCCTTCACCACCTCTCAAACCACCTTCGGCACCACCTTCGGAACCTGCTCCTGCACCACCTCCGGAACCCGCTCCTCAACTATCCACTCCTCAACAATCGGCTCCTAAACCACCGGCTCCGGTACAACTACCTGCTCCACTATAAGAAACATGAATTTGCCGCCCACAACTGCTCGCCCAGTCTTCCATACAAAACTGCCAAAAAACCATCCCCAAAAATCATCTTTCCGTTCGAAAACAAAAATCCCCGATCCGCACAAATGAAAATATATTTCAAAAATACTCCAAAATTCATACCGTCAAGAAATATCCGGAATCTTTTGCTAAAATCTTACTTTATTTGGTGAAAATTCCGATGCAAATTACCGCAAATTTTTTGAAAATTAAAAACCATAAATTTCAATTTCATTTGGGAATTAAAGCGAAGGGTGGAAAGAATAATAGCTTAGATAAACAGGCGTCCATATAAAATTGCGCCTAGCGTTTGTTTCTTTAACGGGTGCTTCTACTCTCGAAAATTATTTTATATACATTTTATTTGGAAATTATTTGAATATTTAAGACGACACTCCTCAAATTAAACATGACACCTTTTTTAATTTTTATTATTCTAGAATTATTTTTGGTTAGTTACAAAGAACTTTCGAACGAAATTTCCAGTAGAAACATTCAAATTTTTGGCATTGGATTTTTTTCCGATAGATCATGTTGAAAATGTAATTCCTTGTGTTGAAGCAGGAAGTTGCTCGATATAAGGTGTGTCGAAATTGTAAGTTTGTATGTCAAATTAGTCTATCGAAGTGTGCCGAGTTGTGTTAGCTATCGAAGTGTAGAAACAGGTTGTTTTTCATAGGATTTTGACTTAGATCTAGAATATGTATTTTGACTTTTTTGTTTTGCACTTTGGCTTATAGAACAATCTAACCTAAAATTATAAATAGACGAAGTAACCTCTATTTTTGTAACGAACTCACAACAACTTGTATTCTTAGAGTTTTGCATGTTCGAAGTGAATAAAGATTTTTCATAGTTTGTGGGCAGAGAGAAACTCTGCATAAACCCTAAACTTTTTTCATCGTGTAGTGATAAAAATCTTGTTCATCAATATTGATAGAAATTCATCATAGATTTTGTTAGATTTCGAACATCTGGTATCGAGAGCTCCTGTTGAACGATCAATGAAAGAAGAAGAGAATCACAACGACGATGAATTATGCGAATACAAATTTTCCGGCAAGTCTTCCAATTCTGAAATGAGATAACTCTGAGAATGGGTCAACCAGATGAAGGTTATATTTTTTTCAAGGTCTTTGGGATCTTTTGAAACATTAATTAGAATCGTTTAAAGAAGACACTTCAGAAGAAGAACAGGCGGATTACAAAGAATCGAAGAAGATGACTTATAAAGATCTTTTTATAATTCATCAATGTCTGAGTCCATAAAATTTGAAAAAGGTTAGTGATTTATAATTCGCAAAAGAAGCTTGGGAGATTCTTAAGAAATCTTTTGGAGGTGCAAAAAACTGAAAGAGGTGAGGTTACAAACTCATAAAAGAACGTATGAATTGTTTCAGATGGAAGATAGCGATATCATATCTGATTTTTCACTAGGGTTACGAAACTGGTGAATCAAATCCAGGCTTGTGGAAAGACGTTAATAACAAAAGTTGTTGTTTCAAAGATCTTGAGATCTTTGGCTGCGAAGTTTGATCATGTGGTAATTGCCATAGATGAATCGAAGGACATGTCAACTTTATCGAAGAAAAAGCTTCAAGGAACGCTTGAAAATCATGAATAAAGAATGGTTGTAAGAGTTGCAGGCAAGTCGAAGAGTGACATGGCTTTGAAGTCATATTCAGCAAAAGAAATTAAAGGAAAAGGAAAGTGGTTTGACAAAGGTAGAGGTGGCTACAACAATTCGACTGGTAAAGGAAACTAACAAGAAGAAATTGTATCGAATCAGAGAAGACCTCAATACCAAGGTAACCAAAGAGGTGGTGCTAGAGTTAGAGGAAGAGGTGGTGGTTGAAATCTTGATAATAGTCACATTCAATATTTCAATTGTCAAAAGTATGGTCACTATTCTAGTGATTTTTCTAGAAAACAAAAAAAATCAAGAAAGTGATGCAAAGTTCGCAAAGTATGAAGAAGAAGAGATACTGTTGATGGTGACAACAAGAGATGAAGAAAAATTTAAGGATCAGTGGTACTTGAATTCAGGATGCTCATCACATATTTTTGGAAGGAAATATTGGTTTGCCAACCTAAATCCCTCAATGAAGAACATGGTAAAATTTGCAAATAACAATACCCTAGTAGCTGAAGGTATTGAAGATGTTTTGATTATGAGTAAATATGGAAAAAGGTCAGTAATTTCCAACGTGTTATACATACCAGGCATGAACAGAAACTTACTCAACATAGGATTGTTGGTCGAAAAGAATTACCAAATGTTGGTCAAAGACAAGATGATGAGAGTTGTCAGTGCAAGAGGAAGATTAATATTGAAGTTTCCTATGCATGATATTAGAACCTTTAAGATTGAACTTAACGTGATGGGGCAGAAGTGTCTCTCGAATGCAACTATCATAGACGAATGGATATGGCAATATCGATTAGGCCATCTCAACTTTAGAGACATTAGAGAATTGAAGAGAAGAATTATGGTTTCAGGATTACCATAAATAGACATTCCAAATGAGGTGTGTGAGGAATGTGAGCAAGAAAAGCAACACAGGAACAACTTCAACAATGATGCAGGAATCAAGTCGAAGGCAATCCTTGAAGTCATATACTCTAATGCATGTGGTCCAATCCAGATGGATTCAAATGGAGGTAATAAATACTTTGTCACATTCATAGATGATTTGAGTCAAAACTTGTGGACTTACTTGATCAAGAAAAAAGTGAAGTGATAGAGGTATTGGCCAAGTTTAAATATATGGTTGAAAGGGAAAGTGGCCAAAAGCTCAAAGTTTTGAGAACTGGTGGTGATGGAGAGTATGAGTCGAAGGAATTTGACATGTTATATGAAAAAAAGGGTTATGCATGAGGTGGTGCCACCCTACACTCCACAGAAAAATGGAACTGCAGAAAGAAAGAATCGAACCATCATGAATATGGTTAGAAGTATGTTGAAAGATAAGCATTTACGTAAATAGTTTTTGGGTGAAGTTGTGTCGACTACAACATATATTTTGAACATATGTCCAAAGAAGTTAGAAGGAATTAATCTAGAAGAAAACACATGTGAGAAGAAAACTTGAATACAAGTTGAGTCAAATGATCCTAGCCGAATTTCACTCGACATAAGGTTACAAATTTTTCGACCCAATGAAACAAAAGATTGTGATCAACAGGGACGTGATCATAGATGAGCTTAAAGAATGGGATTAGACATAAAATGTCAAGAATGATTCAATGAGAATATTATTTGAAGAACATGAAACTCAAGTCGATTGAGATGTTTGACAAGAGGAAGTTAGAGATCAACCAAGTACAAGCAGATCATAGAGAACTAGACACATGTCTGCAATGTTGCAAGATTGTGTGATTACATCAGATAATATAGTCAAAAATGAAGGTGAGCTAGTACATTATTCTTTCTATGCAGATGTCGAACCAGTCAATGAAGCTTACGCATTTAAGGATTCGAAGTGGGTGAAAGCATTTAATGAAGAAGTGAAGTCCATCGAAGACAATAACACATGGTAACTTGTCGAATTTCCTTAAGGCAAGAAGAAAATTGATATGAGGTAGGTATACAATGTGAAGTTGAATCCCAGAGGGGAAGTAACTCGACAAAAGGAAAGATTGTGGCGAAATGATTTCTTCATATGGAAGGAATTAACTTCAATGAAGTTTTTGCACCTATGGCTAAAATCGAAATAATCAGGTTGGTTGTTGGTCTAGCATAAATTAACAGTTGGAACATATGTCAGATGGATGTGAAGTGTGCATTCCTAAATGGCCCCTTGGAAGAATAAGTTTATGCTGCACAACTAGTTGGGTTTGTGAAGCATGGCGAAGAAAGAAAGGTGTTCATGTTGCATAAAGCCCTGTATGGAATAAGAAGATTGATAGTTTACTAAGGGAGAAACAATTTTTGAAATGCACAACTGAACATGGAGTATATATAATAAGAAGCAATAGTAAATTGTTTATACTATGTATCTATGTAGATGACTTGTTAATAACATATAGCTGCAAGAAGGAGATCAAAGACTTCAAAGGTGATCTCAACAAGGAATTCAAAATGTTTGATCTGGGTGACACTTCATATTTCCTTGGAAACAAATTCTACAAGAGTAGTTGAGGTTTGATGATGCATCAAAGAAGATATATAATATAAATTCTCAAGATATTTAAGATGGAAGAGTGCAACTCGACTCCACAAACCAAGGTTGCAACTATCGAAAGATGCAGATGATGATGATGTCAACCCAACCCAATAGAAAAGACTTATTGGGTCATTAAGATATCTTTGTCACACAAGGCTTGACTTAGCATACAATGTAGGTATGGTTAGTAGATTCATGCAAAAGTCAAAGGTATCACATCTAGCAGCGGGGAAGATGATATTGAGGTATCTCAAAGTAACTCTCGACTATGGCATTTTTTCAAGAACTTAATAAAGGAAAAGAATGCAAGTTAGTGGGATGCAGTGATTCAAGTTGGTGTAATCATGTTGAGGATCGAAAATTCACAACAGAATATATTTTTATACTAGGTGGTGCACCAGTTGCTTGGAGTTCGAGAAAAGAACCAGTAGTGAAATTATCATCATGTGAAGCAAAATACATAGTTGCTTATCTTTGTTCATGTCAAGCAACATAGATGGTGAACTTGGTCGAAGAGATAAATGGAAAGATCATGGAGCAATTACCATGAAGATCGACATCATGTTAGCTATCAATCTGGAGAAGAACCTAAGAGCACATGGTCAAAGTAAACACATAGAAATGAGGTTCCACTATATTCGAGAGCAGGTAGCAGATGGGAAGATGAACTTGGAACACTGCAGAATTGAGAATCAGATTGCAGACATCATGACAAAGTGTGTGCAGGTCGAAGTGTTCAGAAGACTAAAAGCTATGATGAGTATAGATAGCTTAGACACAATGAATTAGGCGGTGTGTTGAAAGTATAATTTCGTTATGTCAAAGAAGGATGTTGCTCGACAAAAGGTGTGTCGAAATAACCGAAGTGTGTATGTCGAATTAGTCTATTGAGTTGTGTTAGCTGTCGAAGTGTCAAAGCAGTTTTCTTCCCACAGGATTTCGACTTAGATCTAAAATAGGTATTTTGGGCTTTTGTGTTTTGGTCTTAGTCTTAGAGAGAAAGTTAATCCAAAACTATAAATAGAGGGAGTAACCCCTATTTTGTAATGAAATCACAACAACTTATATTCACAGAGTTTTGTAGTTGTAAAGTGGATAAAGATTTTCCACAATGTGTGGGTAGAGAGAAACTCTGCAGAAGCCCTAACATTTTTTCTTCTTTAAATTTCTTTTCATTGTCATTGTGTGGTGATAACAATATTGTTCATTAAGATTGATAGAAGTTCATCATAGATTTTGGTGGATTTTCAATAAAACCTTTTAAAAATTTTGGGGGCTTTATCCATCCTCTCTCTCCTAGAGAATCTAACTCACCATTCTTGAATGATTTTTTGGCTAACAGCAGTCTTATTAATTTGCATGGCTTTAATGCAATCATCTCTTTAACTATGAACTTCCAGCCGCGGCTAGAAAGGTATAGAAAAATTGATGTCATGGCTCTCGTTGTTCCGCTACCATTTACTATAACAAACAATTGCTCAAAAGCTATATGATGTTTGAGGATCTTAATTAATTTATCAGTTTCTTTGAGGATCTTAATTTCATAAAAATACCCTAAACAAACTTTAACAAGACTTATTTAAAAAAATACCAACCCATTTGTCCCAAATTAAATGCAACGTTCGTAAAAATTATTTACTCCAAAATAAAATAAATTTCGTTTTTTTATGTATATAAATTTAATTGTTATCTCTAAATTGTATTGAAGGATAATTTAATATTTTAGTATGTTGCCTATATGGCTCTAATATATGTGTATAAATAGATTAGTAGTAATTATCTTTTATTAATCCGTTTCTTTCTTACGACTTTGTAGCCGTCATTAAAGAGTAACAATATATTCTCTCATTCTATTCTTCATTACCTCGTGCACTAACAATTGCACATCTAGAGCTCCGGTTTGGATCCACAAGAAAATATGGGAAACACGAGTGAAACAGTGAGGCATTGTGTGATTTATTTCGTGTCTTAGATTTGTGTTGAATCTTGAACAGAATCGTAACAGAATCACATTTTCTAATTTTTTTGGGGATTTGGAAACACTGTGTTTGGTGAGATCTGAGTGACTTGCACAAGGTTAAAGATAACGAAAACGGTAGTCTGAGCACCAAACTTCCAGTGTTCGATGGCAAGAACTGGAATCACTAGATGATTCATATGCATGTATTATTTGGCGTTATAGATGTTCTTGATCTCGTCAATGATGGTTGTGTTTTGGTTCTAGCAGATGCGATAGAGGAACAAAGAAATGCGTAGAGAGGTACAAGGAAGAAAGATCATAAGGCGTTGCTCTACATCCATCAGTGTGTGAATGCAAATGTGTTTGAGAAAATCGTTAATTCGACAACAGTGAAGGCTGCGTGGGACACACTAGTTTTTTTACGGTGGTGACGCATCAGTGAAGAAGGTGAAGCTTCAGTCTCTACGAAAGTAGTATGACAATATCAACATGAAGGACAATGGGAAGGTATATGAGTACATCTCCAGAGTGATTCTGATCATAATTGAGATGAAAGCTTGTGGAGAAACCCTTTATGAGCAAGTAATCATTTAGAATATATTGAGGTCTCTTACTCCTCAATTTGATTACATTGCTGTAGCAATTAAACATTCTAAAGATCTGGACACCGTGAGAATAGAAGAGCTGCAAAGCAGTCTAGAGGCGCAAGAGTTGCGTCTGACTGAAAGAAATTATGAAAGAGAAGTATAGCAGGCTTTGAAAGATTCTTTTGTCAAGAAGAAACAGAAGAAGAAAAGACATGGTAGGTCTCAGAAGTCATAAACCTTCACTTCTGATGAGAAGAAACATCAGAAAGGAAGGGAGAAGTACGACAAGAAGAAGGTTCAATGTTACTGTTGCAAGAAGTTTGGCCACTTTGCTAAAGATTGTTGGTCAAACAAGGGATGAAAATCAGAAGACGAAAATATAGCCAGAGGAGATTCCGATGATGAACCTTTGCTATTGATGGCTTCTGAGTCTGATGGAAGGTGTTTGGTATACTAGAGGTATATGGACACTGGATGCTCAAATCAGTTGACTGGAAACATACAATGGCTAATATATTTTGACTCTGGAAGGAGGACAAAGATCAGATGTGATGATGATAAATACCTTAATGCATAAGGTATGTGAAATGTCAAAGTTAAAGTGAAGAATGGGATGTTTGTTATATCTTGGAATTAAGAGCAATCTATTGAGTGTGGGTTAACTCATTGAGAAAGGTTTCTCAGTTGTTATGAAGAACAATCTCTTACAGTTGTATGTTTCCAATCAGAATATGATTATGCAATATGAACAGGGAAGCAACAGAACATTCAAGGTGAATGCAGAGACAGCTGAAACAGAGTGCCTTAGTGGAGAAGGCGCTAAAGGTGATAGTAATCAGTGACACGAGAGATTGGGGCATTTGAACTACATAAGCCTAGGGAATTTGAGTTCTAAAAATCTCGTGTGTGGCATTTTGAAGATTATAAATCCTGAGAAGTCATGTGAGGTATACATGAAAGGCAAGCAACCCAGATTTCCATCTGTGTTAGAAATATCCCCAATAGTAAAGCATGCTTTGAGAGTATTGCATTCTAATGTGTGTGGACCATTTCCAGAACCTTTATTGGAAGGAAATAAGTATTTTGTGCCTTTTTTGGAAGAGTTCACAAGGATGACGTGGGTAGCACTTGTCAAGTTTAAGCATGAGCCTGAAGGTTGAGAAACAAAGTGGTCAGAAGTTGAAAATTCTTATAACGGATGGTGGAGGTGAGTATAAATCTACATAATTCCATAAGTTATGTGAGGAGAATGGAATCGAGCATGAGGTTAATGCTCCTTATACTCCTCAACATAATGGTCTTGTTGAAACAAGAAATTATACTTTGCTTTGTATGACGAGAAACATGGTGAAGGAGAAGAAGTTTCCTCACACCTTGTGGGGAGAAACTGTGGCCACTTAAGTGTATGTGGTCAACAGGTTCCAAACAAAGAAACTAAAGGAAATTATTCCTTTAGATAAGTGGAATGGAGATAAGAAAAACGTTATCCATCTGAAGGTGTTTGGTTCTGTATGTTACAAACACGTTCCAGAAGCTAGAAGATAAAAGCTGGATGATAGAAGTAAAGTAATGTTACTGGTGGGGTACCACAGTACAGGTGCGTACAAGATTTATTGTCCAGAAACTAATAAAGTTGAAGTCAGCAGAGATGTTATTGTAAAATAGTTAGAAGTTTGGGATTGGAACAAGTGTCAATCCATTTATGGTGTAGTTCCAACATTAGAGTTAGCTTCTGAAGATACTTCAGAAAGTTCTTAAGATGAATCAGAACTTGAAAGTTCTGAAGAAGAGTCAAAGTCAAAAGATTTCTCTGGAGACTCTGAAGATGAGTTAGATGGTGAATCTGATTATGATCTAGATTTTGACGAGGATCCAGAATCTGCTGGTGATCATGTTTCTGAAAGTGGTATGTTTGAAGATAATGGTGTTGGACGAGGTCTAGAAGCTAGAGTTATTATAGGTTTGCAGATTTAGGCATGCTACAAGACACATAAATAGATTATGAGGTAGAAGTCATTCAGTGTGCCATGTTAGTAGATTCTAAACTAGTGGGTATTGAAGAAGATCACAAGAAGAAAGTGTGTCTAAAGGCCATGAAAGAAGAACTTGAGGTTATAGAAAGAAAAAAATACTTAGAAGTTGACTACACTTTCAAACGAGAAGAAAACCATTCGTGTCAGATGGGTTTTCAAAGTGAAATTTATGCCAAATGGATAATTGGCAAGCACAAAGCAAGGATAATGGCTAGAGGTTTTCTTCAGAAACCTGGGCTGAATTACTTTGAGGTGTTTGCGCCCATAGCTAGACATGAAACAATAAGACTGGTGATTACTTTAGCTGCGAATAGGGATTGGCCTTTAATGCATATGGATGTAACATCAACATTTATGAACGGTCCGTTACAAGAAGAAGTATATGTGTCATAACCTTCTGGATTTGTGAAAGGAATCAGAAAGGGATGGTATTCAAGTTCCATAAAACCTTGTATGGATTAAAGCAAGCTCCCAAAGCTTGGAATATGAAGATTGATTCATTTTTCAAGAAGCAGGGGTTTCAGAAATGTGAGTTGGAATATGGCGTTTATGTACATCATTCTGGAGACAATATGATTCTGGTGTGTCTTTTATTTGACGACATATTGCTTACCGGGAGCTGTCTAGAAGATATAGCCAAGTTCAAGGATTTGCTGATGAATGAGTTTGAGATGACTAATCTGGGAAATATGGTATATTTTATAGGGATGGTTTCGTACTCTGAGAAGGGTATAATTTTGCATCAGCTGAAGTATGAACTTGAGATTTTGAAGAGATTTAATTTGCAGAATTGTATAGCTGTTATTACACCATTAGAAACCAATCATTAATTGAATTCTGGTTTTGAGGGTGAGGACATAGATGCTACAACTTTCAAAGAGTTGGTTGGTTCTCTTAGGTATCTGTGTAATACCAGACATGATATTTTCTATGCGGTTGAAATGGTTAGTGGGTTCATGAGTAAACCTAATCGGTCCCATTACCAAGCTGTTGTCGGGATTCTAAGGTATATCAAGGAAACTCCAAAATATGGAGTACTATTCCCTTTTGGAAGAAAGGCTAATTTGGAGTAGATGAGTTACTCAGACTCTGATTGGTCTGGAGATAGAGTTGACAGAAGAAGTACTTTTGGATACTTATTTAAGTTTCTCGAGGTACCATTTCTTGGTGTTCCAAAAAGCAATTTGTTGTTGCACTATCAATGTGTGAGGCTGAGTACATTGCAGGTGTTGTACCTGCATGTCAAGTTGTTTGGCTTTTGAATCTACTGTAGGATCTGAAGATCAAGGTAGAAAAGTCGTTGAAGTTGATGATTGATAACAAGTGTGCAATCAATCTTGCCAAGAACCCAGTGCTGCATGGGAAAAGCAAGCATATTGAGACAAATTATCATTTAGAAGTCAAATCCTTAATTTGTGCACTATAGCATCCAGAAGCAACAACAAACATTCTAACAAAGGCGATCAAGACAGATTAATTTCTCCACTTAAGGAATGGTATGTGTTGTTAGTTTCGATTAAAGAAATCTTAAATTAAAAGATAATATTGAAAAGTAATTTAATATTTTAATTAGGATGTTACATATATAGTCTGAGTATGTGTGTCTAAATAAACTAATAGTGGCTGTATTTTGTTAATCATTTTCTTTCTTACATATTTGTAATAGCCATTACAAAGTAATAATATTCACAAGTTTTTTTACTTTACATTTATAATAATTAGAATACATAATAAATTAATAAGAATAATTTAATAAAATTACTATTATCTATTTTTTTTAGTTATCATATTTATTTGAACGGTTTAAAATAAACAAGTGTGAAGGAAATATTAAAAAACAATCTTAAATAGCACTTTAAAAAGACTATAAATATGAAATAATTCCAAACAATAAGATGATATTTCACACCAGAATTCAACACCTTCATTGGCATATTATAAGATCCATTCCCATGAATTATTATTTGATAAATGTGGTATACATTATTCAATAAGAGGTACCCTAGTCAAAACTAAAATAAACTAAGACGTACCCTTTTTCTTTTATTTTTTTTCTTATTATTTAAAAAGGTATACCTACCCCTAAACAATAAGTATTTCATTGTACATTATTGTCATCTTCTGTTTGAATGATTTCTTAAGGATAAGCCAATAAAGTGTTTTTCCCTTAAATTTTTAATGTTTAAATATTGCAACAGATCATAAACAAAACAAAAAAAAAGCTTTTTTCTATATATAAACAAAATTTATATTTATTTTAAAATAATAAATTAAAAAACTTATGATTTAACATTACATAATAATTATATTTACATAATAATTATATTTAATAAGTTTAAAATTATTAGAATGTTGATAAAGTTCGAACTCAATCATAAATATGCAATAATATAAAAAAGTTTAAGGAAACAATTACTGTTTATTCAAAAAATTAGTTTATGTTACTAAGCATGAAGAATATTTTATTTCTAGCCAAAATAAATTATTATGTTCATAGAAAAATAATTATTGAAGAGGTTGGTTTAGATCCAATTTTTCCTTGACGTCATGTATGGCGTGTGTATGACATGAAAATAAACTAATTTTATGAATTATAGAAAAGAAAAAAAAAAGTAAAAGAAAGAGAAGAAGAAACAAGACTGAGAAACAATTAGAATGGAGAGGGAGGACCCGTTGCTGAATTTAGGGGTGTCAGATAGGTGGTCGGTGACCCTTTTGCTTTATAGAAAATGAGACAAAGTGGGCCAAAGAAATGGGACCCATAGGCCTTAGTATAGGCCAATTATAATTTTTGTTTTATAAGTATAAACCAAAAACTTTCAATTTAGAGGTTTTTATTAGAAATTCAAGAAAAACTAATGCTCCATTAATGTGTTTAATTTGTTGAAAAATAAATGACTAAACAATATAATTAACGTTCTCACAGGTATATTAAAAATAAAATTATATTTCTATAATTAATAGTTACTTTTTTATGAATATTTAAATTATGTTAGTAATTATATTATTAATTTTGTATTGTGAAAAATAATAAATTATAAAAAATAATTATGATAATTAAAATATATAAATTTAAATAAATGAATATTAATTAAATAAAAATATTATTAAATATTTATTTGTAAACTATATTTGATATTGTATCTATATTTTCACATTTATTATTAGTCAATAATATCTTCAACACTTTTCTTGAAGAAAATCTTGATATGACAACATATAATTATCCTTGAGGAAAAATTAGTTGTGTGGTAGATATACTACAACATCTTTGAGTGATTGACCTTTACTTTTATTAATAGTCATAACAAAAGAAAATTGAAGTTTGAATTTTGAAAGAGATTCTTTTATCATAAGGAGTCAATGATAACATTGAGATATAAATATTTTACCAATATTGATGGTCATTAATATGTTACAGCAATAAAAAAAAAATTCAAAATCGTCTCTTACAATTATTATTTTTAAATATATTTTACCTTCATACACATGGAGGTTAGGGTTTATAGATTTTGTATTTGTCGGTTTGATTGAAGAGTGAATAACGAGATTTAATACGGAGAAATTTAAGAAAGAGTGAGTTGGATGAAACTAAAGTTCATCTTTATCGTCTAATCATCTATATTATAGTTATATAGATAACTTATCTAGACCTTTATTCATACGAAATTGTAAATTTTATCTTGTATATTTATTGTATTTTTTAGCCAATCACTTCAAATACATAAATTGTAATGTCTTTTTCACTCTATATCATTGTTTAAGTCATTCATTCAATCTAATTTAAAAAAATTTAATAAAAATATATTTATTCCTATTTATATATGTCTATTTTTTATATTAATTCAAAATTAATAAAAAAATGATTTTACCTAAATTATCGTAAATTGTATAAAGAAATAATTAAATATTTATTATTTTAATTTAAATAATTAGAGAAGTCTTAAGATAAAAGAAATACAAAGTATATAAAAATCTAATCTAAACTATGGTAATAAAAATTATACTAATTAATATATTATTAAGATAACATAAGTACCAAATGTACAAAGTTAAGATATAATTTCAAACATCCAAATTTATATAGTAAAAAATATATATTAAAAATTTAAATGACATTTGAATCATTATAATTCATTAATATTCTCAATCCTAACACGTGGAAGCGCATGATGCAAATGAAACTTAAAAAATTAAATTATTATATGAATAGTCAGAAAATAATTTAGTGTTAATCCATATGTGAAATTGTAATTAGAAAGTAATTATCGAAAACTTTTTGTAGCATTAACATAAAAAAAAAAAAAACTAGTTACTACCACATGCAATCGAACCATTAGATATTTTAATAGCACAATTATAATAATTAGAACATTTCTTTTTATTGAGATTGAAAAAAAAAAATCATTCATTTAAAATGACTGTTGGAATATGACTATATGACAAATTTGTAAATATCACTCAGTTGAAGGTCACTTTGAACCTTAAACATCTTGCATGTAATTATAAGGCTTTATTTAGTAAATGTATTTTTCAAATCAGATTTTTGATAGTGGAGTAGAGAGAGATAAAGAGGAGAAGCTTATGTTCATCATCACAAACACCATTTCCGCACTCTAAGAGCAGCAAACACTAAAAAGGTAATAACTCCTTGCTCGCAACTCGGATTTAGTTGATTCCAAACTTTTTAGAAAGCTCACAAAGTTCTCTTCATTTTAAATATAAAATTTATGCTCTGCATGTTCGTGATGAGTGAGATAAACACGTTTGAAGTTATGGGTCTGATGCTGAGTTTGGTGAAAAATCTGGGTACGGGATTTCTTTATCAACTCCACTAATCAGGTCATACATTTTTACTTGTAACTCTGATCTAAGAAATTCTTGAAGTTCTAGAATCTACATGAAATTTCCTTTGAATTGATATATTAATTTGTGTCCATATTTTAGTCAAAGATAACACATTGCTTAGAAAGATTTGGGCTATAAGACATGTTTAAGATAGGATGTTGCAGACTGAGAAAAAATATTTTTGAAAAATCGATATCGTCCTAACACCTTAAGCTCCATCATTTATAAGAACCCAACCCTGATACCCCTAAATATCTATGTCCTTGATCATCATCTTAAATAAAGTTTTTTAGTAGTTTATACTAGCAGTCGGCTCTGACTTAAGCATACTCCACGTAGAGGACCGATGAAAATAAGTGAATGATCCTGTGTGAAAAGATAAAATGTGACTCGTGTATAGGTGACTCTCACAAGTCATTTAACCCAACAATGTCATAAAAATTTGCAAAAGAAAAATAAAAAGGTCGTTGCTAGTTGGTTCAGTGGTATCTGGTGCTGAACTTGGAGGGGCGGATTATGATCCGATCCCCCACAACTGCAAACAGATCAAAAAGGGGGTACACCAACTTATGTACCAAAACCCCATTGCTTAAAGATCATAATCACTAACCGGTCATTCTACTACGAGAAATGTACGAATAACGAGCTTAATTGATTGCACCTGAATGAAAAAGGACCATAGAAGGATGAAGAGGTAGGCCGAGAATTTGGTAGCATGTCATGGGATGGTTTGCATAGAAATGAAATTTTTTCCCGCATATAGGTGGAAAAGTGTCATTACGGTATCCTTAGTTCAGAAAGCAAGTTCCCACCAATACATCCTAGCTCGAACTTAGAAGCCCTTTTTGCCCGAATCTCTCCTCATGTTGTTATTCTTTGAATGAGCGTTATCAGGGTTTTGCTTGAGGACAAACAAAGGTTCAAGTATGGGAGAATTTGATAACACTGAAATACATTGCATTTTTTACTCGGATTACACATGACTAACTATAGTTTTTATTATCTTTTCCCGCTTCATGCTTGCTTTTTCTTCCATTTTTAGATACCCAGCTATTTCGAAGCCTTCCTGCGAAAACAGAGCATATCGGCCAAGAAATCAAATTTTCAAGTCATTTGTACACATGGGGGTCAGCATGGCGCCCTCCACAGTGGATGTCGTGATGTGTCAAGGACTTAACCTCCCTCAACTGCCATCTGTCCACGATCTTCCTGCACTTGTACATATGGTGGGCGCCATGGCATGGTGGCGGGCGCCATGCTTGCTTTGTTTTCCCGTCCAAAAGGGAGTTGAGGGGCATTCTCGTAATTGCTTCGGTTTCTGATTTTCTATAAATAGGAGTTTTCAGTTTCCGTTTTCTTCATCCAAGCTTAGTTACAAACTTAAGCCATATACTACCAGTCTTGTAAAGCGATAAACTCCTCACATCGAAGGGTTATTGCACTATTGACCGAGTCTGTAATCGAGTTTAGATCACTTTGGTAGAAGTTAATTCTGCCGCCATTTTCATTTCCAATCGCATTTATTTCCAGCTGTACCTGATTTAAACCCTCTATTTTGGAGCAGGTTTCTATTTACAAGTCTCGCATTTACTTTATTTATTTCATCTCACTTGCATTACTTTATTTATTTTATCGCACTTGCACTACTTTATTTATTTCACCGCACTTACATCGACTCAGGAGTCGGCACATAACATCCTGGGTGTTACCCTTAAACGTGCATCGACCGGAGGAGAACTTGCGTTGACGCATCTGACTTTTTTCTAGATTCTTTGCTTTTCTTCATCAGCCATCCTTGTAGCACACACACTCAAGATTTTCCAGGGTTTTTGACATCGTGAAAACTTGAGCATGCATCTACATACTCCCCCTTTTTGATTGATGGCAAAACCAACAAACACAAGATAGTACCTGTACATAGAAAGGCGCACAGAGATATACAAGTCTAAAGAGAAGCTAAGCGAGTAATATGTGAATACGAGCAATGCTCCCCCTGAGAGCGTGCATATACGAATGAGCCTTCATTTATCATATTCTCCCCCTTTGACAACATCAAAAGGAGAGAGGCAAGGTTAATGATAACGCAATATAACGAAAAAGGCATTTGTCAATCAAGATGCAATTTTAGAAATACAATGAATACAAAAATTGAAGCATTGTATGGAAATATTAAATAAACATTCATGAAGCTACAAACACATGAAAAGTAAGTCACACACGAACACACAATACGATCATGACAATAAAAAACAAATTACAATAGATTAACAAAAATAGACAGAGATATGATAATCAGTTTCCATCCAAAAGAGGCTGGTCAGATGGGTTAAATGGGTAGTAGTGAGCAAATTAATTTTGGAAGGATTCAAAGCTTTCGGCCTGAGATTGGATCATTCCATGCAAAGTGTTGTAGTGCTCAGTTTGTGTTGATTCATAAGTGGAGAACCTTTCATTTTGAGCAGCCAGGTCTTCACGCATATGAAGCTTCACCCATTGCATCTGAGCAAGAACCCGAGCCATGTCACTTTGACCAGCACCCACACTAACATCTTCTTCCATTTGTTCAGTGTTCCCTACATAATTTTCAGTATTGTTTCCTGCATTCCCCTCATCAAACATTGCCTCAATCTCATCATTAGTATCATCACTTGCATTTCCTATTTGGGTAGCATTTGATCTCGTAATGTGACGAAAATCTTGTCGTTGGGGGAACCATATGGATCCCATAAGCTTAAGGGATTTGTGGGTTAATTCTTGATCCATGTCAAAAGTTACATTAGGGATGCCAACAACTCTAACTCGCTCACGGTTCAAGATTTTTTGAATGAAAGAGCCATAACATAAGCAGGTGGCGCGAGTATAGTCACGAAGATCAAACATTCTGCTGGAAAGATAATGAGGCCAATTGACCTTTATTTTATTTTTCAAGCAGGACATGATTTTAACATTAGCTTTGTCGATTCTTGACATGCCACCCTTTTTAGGCCAAATGATATGCTGCAGAAACCAATATAGGATCCTGTCAAACGGTGCTAGTGAGCCTGTGGTGACATTAGGTGGAAATAGAGCATTGTTGACAATGTGTTCAGCATATGGCATCTTAAGCATAAAGTTCAATGCAGTCTTGAAATCATATCCAACAAGATCAGTGGAGTCAAAAGTTCTAATAGCATTTGATTCTTCAGAATCAAGATTGAGAAGATCCGTCCAAACATGAGATGATACCATGAAGAACTTAATGCCAATACGATAACGAAACACAGGACCCTCAAAATTTTCATTTATACCAGCATAAAATAACCTAACACAATCTTCATTGTACTTATTACTACAAGCAAAGAAGGGTTGAAGCCCTTGAAAGCTAATTAGGTCAACTATATAAGGCAGGTGTTCTACCTCTAGGGTTTTCATAGTGACAAAGTGTTGCTTTACAACCTACCTATTTCTGAATTTTTCAAAGACCTCAGTTAGATTAGTGGAGAGAAGTGATAGAGCAGTTACTGGTAAATCTTGTTGAGTTTGAGAAGATCCTCCGCGAAGAATCCTTTTCTTAGCCACCCTTTGAGATGCCATGATGAATCTTTGAAGGATTTTGATGAAGAACAGAAGAAACGTTGTCTGGGGGTCTTGGAGGGGTTAGGGTTTCATTTTTCTCTTTGGGATGAAATGATGATTATACAACAAACGAACCCTAAATATAAAATAAAACTGAATTTTTAAGTGATGCGTCGGCCGCCCCGAGGCCATGCATCGATGCAATGGCTATGAAAATTACTACTAAACCGAATTAAGCGAGTGCGTCGACGT
Organism: Vicia sativa; assembly: GCA_021764765.1. NCBI lineage: Eukaryota > Viridiplantae > Streptophyta > Magnoliopsida > Fabales > Fabaceae > Vicia > Vicia sativa. The sequence continues at coordinate 241,891,288 of CM038792.1, forward strand.
AGGTGTATGACAATACATAAGCATCAAGTAGTCATGAAGAATAAACAATACATAAGCATCACTTGCACATAAGCACACACCATTTACAAGTCAAGTAGAACATCAAGTAAACACATATTTATGGTCAAGAGAATATTTAAGAGTTAGAGAGATACTACCTTCATGAGGATTTGTCATGAACCTTATACTAAAAGCTAGCACAAAGTGACTAGTGAAAGAAGGTAATAATTAATAAACATTAGAGCATGCACCTCAATTGAGATGCAATCGATCCAAGATATCAAGAACATCGAGTTCCCTTTGGATATGGAAGGAAGGCTCAGTCGCAAGTGGTTTAGTAAAAATATCCGCAAGTTGATTCTTGCTATCAACATGCTCAAAAAATACATCGCCTTTCTCCACATGATCGCTAAGGAAGTGGTGTCTTATTTCGATATGTTTTGTGCGAGAGTGTAGGACCAGATTCTTAGTTAGATTGATAGCACTAGTATTGTCACATAAAATGGGAATACGTCCAAGATGGACATTGAAGTCGAGTAGTTGTTGCCTTAGCCACAAAATTTGGGCACAACAATTACCAGCCGCGACATATTCTGCTTTGGCGGTTGACAAGGCAACGAAAACTTGTTTTTCGCTATGCCAACTTACCAAAGAATTAGAAAAGAAGTGACAAGTACCACTCGTGCTCTTCCTATCCGATTTGCAACCAGCAAAATCCGAGTCGGAGTATCCTGTAACACCCTAAATCTACCCAACAGTTATATTGAAATCAGAGTGCCAAAGCTTCCACAAACATAAGGAATTACATTCATAATTCTAAAACCATCAACATAAAATTTTATCATAATAGATACATAGCACATATTAATCCAAAGAACTTATAACAATTAATTAGTCTTAAAAAATACTTCATATTTATTCAGTAACCACGCAACGGATTCATAACATTTCAAAACTTCAAAAGAAATATAGCATCTTTTAAACAACTTAATTCTAAGTAAAACAATTCCTCAAAGCAGCAACATGAACAGTTCAACCGAAAACAACATAAAATAAAATAAGCATTCATTCCCCCGGAGTGCTATGTATCAGAGTGACGACACCAACAAGCCACTAAGTCTTTACTCCTCGTTACTTGCACGTTACCAATATAAAGACAACGACGAACAAATAGAAAGAGTGAGATATTTACCAATATAAACAAGTGTATGATAAATAATATATTAGGATTAAATCATACAAAATTATCACATCGCAATTAACACATCACAACAACTTCCCAATTAACAACAATATAAAACCACTTCACCGTTAGCAACAACATGATTCACTTCACAGTTAATAACAACATAATTTAAATGAGACACAACAATGCATATGCATCTGGTACCAACAGAGCTTCAGCTCCCTTCACTATTGCCAATTAATAGAGGCACAAGGCATAAGCCTTCTTCAGAATTCCGCCAATACAGGCCTTCACAAGGATGCAAATGTAATGCAACACTAACAACATACAACAACAACGTAAATTCAATAACACAATACATCGTACCCAACATAATTCACAAAAAACACTGATCACTATTACCTACTAACAACCACGATAAATTTCGGTTAATTCTAAGCAACTTAATTTTACCGCTTAATTTTCTATTTCGGCTAATTTCCCGCTGATTTTCTGCACTATTATTTCTACATTATTACTGCCTAGTTATATTACTAGTATACTAATTCCCTGCAATTAAAATTATACTGTCATTAAAATTTCTACTCTACGACCACGTATACAATTATGTGTTATTAACCTTTAGTATTGTCTGGTTTCTACTATAATACTGCTTGCAATACAATATCATGCTAGTACACCTATTATTATTATTATTATTATTTATTATCTATCATAAACTAATGACATATATGTATAGTAACTTGTATATATTGGTAAACTAATGAAACCTTATGTATATATTAGTCTGCGTTCGCTAAATTACACTAGTATATACATAGACCATAATGCTACAATATCTAACATAATCTTGTTTTGACTTTAATTATTAAGTGTGTTGTAGTAACTATGTGTATTATAAAGAATATATGTCTATCATATTTCTAAGTAACATAGGTATTTCAGTATGCACAGGAAAAAGGAATTACGCTATATCTATAGTATACACTTGCAATTATATTTTTTCTTGCCCACCAGGACGCCCGTCTCATATTATTTCTTGTTCATTTATATGCATTATTTTAAGATACCTGCTTACTTAATACTCCTAAAATTAAAGCATACTTATACAAGTGACACAACAACATGGGACACTCTTTTGCTTAGTGGGGTGACCGCCCCTTCCATATATATATATATATATATATATATATATATATATATATATATATATATATATATATATATATATATATATATATATATATATATATATATATATATATATATATATGCTTTTTCTTCTACATGGGGCGCCCCCCTCCCTTTGCTAGCCCCCGTCTCATACGTTTTCTTCTTCTCCCTTATTCTTCTTTCTTTAAGTCTGAGTATGGTTCTGTATGTCATCTTTTTACAGGAATCCGACAACGAATAATTCTCCAGCGATAACTAATTTTCGCAGCCTTGATTAATTAATCAAATCAACACATCAATTAAATATACGATAACCATTAATCGACCAATGGACAACAACATCAACTATATTTTTCAGCACATCATCGAAACAACAAAATTCACAGTAGACGACCAAACAAATCCATGACATCAATTTATACAACCTTAATCCCACATACGATTCATCATAAACCCGTTTAGAGAGTTAGAACCCCACCCTTGCCTTAATTCAAAGGTAGTTCAACTCCCCGCGTTCGCCTCCTAATTTCTGGTCGAGTTCCGATTTGGCTTTCTTGTTTGTAATTTCCCCCCGGCGGCTAGTTCCAAAACCTATTCCTCTTCCACGTACTGTTTCTCTTTTTTTTTTTCTTTCTAAAACCTAATTTCTTATTCCCTTTATATATATAAATTCCAACTTAACCAATAATAATAATACTATTATTTCTATTGGCTTTAATTTTCACACCTCTGCTCTACTGTTTATAACACCAAATAGGCCCCAAATAAATAATTCTATTAATGCAAACTTATTTCTAATATTATTTACAATAATATTCTATAATAAAATTAATTCATCACTAGCTAATCCCAACTTCCGATAATTCACTCAATCACCCTAAATCAACTTATAAATTTATTAATGCTCCTTATAATTCTACTGATAAATCCAACTTCGACTAAATTTCAATAAATAAACCCTTAATAATTTTATTTAAGTAATTAAATAATTTCTGGGTGTTACATATCCAACTAAGGAACAATCACTTCTCTTGGAAAACCAAAGACCATACTTAGTGGTACCACAAAGATACTTAAGTATTCGCTTAACGACTTTTAAATGTGATTCCTTGGGATATGATTGATATCGGGCACACATGCAAATACTAAACATGATATCCGAACGAGAGGTAGTAAAATAAAGAAGATAACCAATCATACGTCTATACCTCTTTGTGTCAACGGACTTACCATTTTCACCGCGATCTAAATTTACCCCAGTAGGCATAGGGGTGTCAATTGCCTTTGAGTTAGCCATATCAAAACGTTTAAGCAAATCAAGGCAATATTTTGTTTGGCTCACGAAAGTTCCTTCGGATAATTGCTTTATTTGAAGTCCAAAGAAGTAGTTCAACTCCCCCATCATGCTCATTTCAAACTCTCCCTGCATAAGCTTAGAAAACTCCTTGACCAAGGATATATTAGTGGAACCAAAAATGATATCATCTACATAGACTTGGACAAGAATTAAGTGTTTTATTTGATGTTTAATAAAAAGGGTTGTGTCAACCTTACCTCTTGAGAATCCTTGATCTAATAAGAATTTGCTAAGACGTTCGTACCAAACTCTAGCACACGCATGGCCTTGGGACGTTCGTCTCAAAATTCTCAAAACCAGGGGTTGAGACACATAGACCTCCTCATTAATGTATCCATTAAGGAAAGCACTCTTTACGTCCATTTGAAATAATTTAAAATTTTGTGAGCATGCATATGCAAGTAAAAGACGTATAGCCTCAAGTCGGGCCACCGGAGGATAAGTTTCCTCATAATCGATGCCTTCTTCTTGGTTATACCATTGAGCAACAAGGCGGGCCTTGTTGCGAGTTATTATTCCATTTTCGTCAAGTTTGTTCCTAAAGACCCATTTAGTGCCAATGACTCGATGATCTTGTGAAGGTGGGACAATGTCCCAAATCTCATTTCACTTAAACTAATTAAGTTCCTCTTGCATAGCTAAAAACCAATGTTCATCGAGTAATGCCTCTTTAGAATTTTTAGGCACAATTTGTGAGACGAAAGCAAAGTGATAACAAAAGTTACTTATCTTAGAGCTAGTGGCAACTCCCTTTGATATGTCTCCAAGGATGTTGTCGATGGAATGATCCTTAGAGGTTTTTCATTCCAAAGGAAGATCATCTTTATTACTTGGATGATCCTCCCCTCTTTCCTCGAATACTTGATCCAAATCTTTCTCGTTATTAGTAGATTCATAGTCCTTTTTGGGATCTTTTAGTATACTTTCCGAAGATACACCTGCACCATCAAACAAACTATCCTTTCCGACTTCTCTCGGATAGGATTCATCAAAGGGAACATGCACAGACTCTTAAACAATATGTAACCTTTTATTGTATACTCTATAAGCTTTACTAAAATGAGAGTATCCAAGGAAGATACCTTCATCATCTTTTGGGTCAAATTTACCTAGATTTCCTTTCCATTAATACAAAACATTTACATCCAAACACATGAAGATGAGAAATATTTGGTTTTCTTCCTTTCAAAAGTTCATAGGGAGTTTTGTTTAGAATAGGCCATATTAGGACCCTATTCAAAACATAACAAGTCGTGTTAATGGAATCGGCCCAAAAATATTTAGGAAGATGATTTTCATTGATCATAATTCTTCCTAGTTCCTCTAAAACACGATTTTTACGCTCCACAACTCCATTTTGTTGAGGAGTGTGTGGTGCGGAAAAATTATGATCAATTCCGTGATTAGAACAAATCTTGTTCAAAAAATCATTTTCAAATTCTCCTCCGTGATCGCTACGAATAGTAATAATATTTGCATTTAATTTGTTTTGGAAGATCTTAGCAAACTTTTCGAATGTCGGAAAGGTGTCACTCTTATTTGCTAAGAAAAGTGTCCAAAAAAATATAGAATAGTAATCAACAATGAAAAATCCATAATAATTTCCACCTAGGCTTTTAATCCTAGAAGGTCCAAAGAGGTCCATATGGAGAAGTTCAAGAGGTCTCGATGTGGATACAATGTTTTTAGATTTAAACGAGATTCTTGTTTGCTTTCCCATTTGGCACGCATCACATAAATGATCTTTGGAAAATTTTGCTATATGTAATTCGGCTACTAAATATTTTGAAACAACTTTATTTAACAAATCAAAGTTTAAGTGAGCAAGACGTCTATGACAAAGCCAAGAATTTTCATTTAAGGATATTAGGCATTTGGCACATTTCACGGATACTTCATTCTAGTCTAGCATGTATACATTATTAATCCTCAAGCCTTTGAAACATCCTATTTATTTACACTGTGTTCAATAGTGCAAAAATATTTAGAAAAAGAGACATTATATCCTTTGTCGCACAATTGACTAATGCTAATGAGATTGTGTTTAAGACCATAAACTAAAAGGACGTCAAAGATAGTAGTAGAAGAGGGATTACTTACACTACCTTTATCGAGTATTTCTCCCTTGTTATTGTCACCATAGGTAACAAATCCTTTCTTCTTAGCGACAAAGTCAAAGAATAAAGATATGTCACCCGTCATATGTCTTGAGCACCTACTATCGAGGAACCATCTGCTCTCGGTAGTCTCAAGACATTCCACCTCTGAATTTAAACAAGGGAAGTAGGTACCCAAATTTTATTGGGTCCTTGTGTGTGAGTTGTACATGAGTTGCATTTAGGCAACCATTGTAAAATGCCTTGAGGAACTAGAAATCTCCTAAAATAACATTTTCTAATGGTATATCCTTTTTTGCAACGATATAGGCAAATCAATGTGTTGGAATAATTGCATTTTCTAGATTGATCTCTAATTTCATAAGAGTATTTTTGGTAATGATTAATCATACTACTTTGGAAATTTGATCTATCAATAACATATGTAATTTTGGGTTGTAAAGCCTTGTCAGGTTTAGCTTTAAGAGTTTTAACTTCTCTTTGCCAAATATGACATGTTTTACACCCGAGCCAATCATGCCAAGACATCTTGTCATCTTTGTTATCACATTTGACCTTCTCAATAATAGATTCCTTAAGAGCTTCAAGTTCCTTTTTGGATTCAGAAACTTTATGCTCAAGGTATGAAAATATTTTCTTATTTGAGGCTAGTCGCTTGAAAGCCTCTCTAGCCTCATGGTGTAGAGTGTCAAATGCTTTTTGTAATTCTAAATGAGACATTTTATCACTATGATCATACTTAGAGTGTTTTACCTTTTTCTTCTTTCCTTGATGGGCCATAACACAAAAGTTGATCGTTTCCTCTTCATTGCTAGAGTCACTCTTGTTAGATTCTTCACCATCGCTTTCCCATACAATGTAAGCTCTTCTAGCTTTGTTTGGTATTCTTTGGAATTTGTCTTTTCCTTTGTCTCTTTTGAGAAGAAGACAATCCGGCTTGTAGTGTCCGGGTTTCCCACAGTTGAAGCATGATCCCCTTGATTTTGATTTCTTGTCATCATCTTGTTTAGATGTCTTTGATTGTTGCCTATAGTTGACGAGATTTATGTCCGAGTGTTGCACTTCATTCTTTCGGATATATTTGTGATATTTTATCGTAAACAGCCTCATGTATTCACTCGAGCTCTCATCATCATCACTAGACTCACTAACACATGAGTTGTTGGTGGAAGACTTTGATCTTGAAACCTTTAATGAGATAGACTTCTTATCCGTATCTTTTTGCTTTTACGTTCTTTCTTTCTTTCCGTGCTTGTTGAGATTTGTGAGCTCTTGTTCATGTTCTTGGAGCTTTCCAAATAATGTTGTGATATCGAGAGTGGCTAGGTCATTTGATTCTTTGATAGCAGTGATTTTTGGTTGCCATTCCCTGTTAAGACATCTCAAGATTTTGTTAGTAGCAACTGCATTGGGAGTAACATGACCAAGAGTGTGTAAGCGATTAATAATGTGAGAGAATCTCTTTTGTATATCGGCAATGGTTTCACCATGATTCATGTGAAAGAGATCAAACTCTTGAGTCAAAGTGTTGATTCTAGAAAGTTTCACATCATTTGTTCCTTCATGGGAAATTTGTAGGGCATCCCATATGATTTTGGCTGTGGTGCAATAAGATACTCGAAAGTATTCATCGACGCATAATGCAGATATAAGAATGTTTCTACCCTTTAAATAATAGGCATAATTTTTCTCATCATTTTCATCCCATAGTGCTTCTGGTTTAGGTATGGTAATGTTATCTTTATTGGTCATGGTTATTGCCATTGGACCATTTTTTATAACATTCCATATCTTTCTATCAACATATGTGATATGGACACACATACAATCTTTCCAATAGCTATAGTTTTCACTAGTGAAAACCTGAGCTCTCGTATAAGCCCCTTTTGGATCGTTCTCCATTTTCTACAAAGTAATATTACGAAGCACTAGATAAAACGGCGCTCGTAATACCACTTCTGATAGTGTTATATGCTAAATAAGTTACTTGTTCGAACAAGGATGACAACATGAATCGACTTTGCTGGGAATTTGGAGAAAGATTGACGTATGAGAATGTTTAGGGCATAAGGTAATCGCATCGTTACTTGGGGATTGATGTAATGAAGGACATCAGCTGGGGATTATGAGATAATACTCTTTGTGGGTATATATCACCATTTTGAAGGCAACGGCGAGGTCCAAACGACTTTGAATCGCGGCTGCGGAAGAGTGGTGAATCGAAACGGAGAATCGGAGAAGAAGAAGACACATTCAGAAAATACGATTCGTCAATTTGTGTATTTTTAATTTGTGTATTTTATTTTAATTTAATTTAATTTGTATTTTATTTTTTGATTAATTTAATAATAATCAAAATATAATGAAAATCTAGGACGGGCTTAAGTAAATATTGAACGAGCTTGTTCTAACCACACTCTTGCTATGATCTGAACACAATTTGTCTGATTTCTTCTCTTTCATTTTTGTTCATAAATGTTTTGTAATTTTTAATTGATTTCGATACTTTTTCTTATAATTTTTTGCTGGAATTTTGTATGAACAATAATATGTTAGTTATTGACTTAGGTACAATTTTTCAATTTTTTTCTATTGATTTATGAATTAATGTCCGATACATGATTAAAATTAAGACTTTAACGCATGTTATTTCTCCCGTATCTTTGATTCGACCTCCCTAGCATAGTGACTTGTTTTAGTCTTAGGTTGTTAATTATCTATTTTTAGGATTGACTTTATGTTTGGTAAAACTAATTTAGCAGCAATAGGTTAAATAGGATTTATAAATTGTAAGGATAAAGAAGGTTGAAGTTATATTTAATAGAGAAACATGTTGTATTAAAAAGATTCAACATCTGGAACAACATGTCCAAGAAGATGTCACGATATCTTGTTTGAGCTGATAGATTGGATTTTTGTTATGAAGCAGAATATTTCTAAGGAGAATCTTTTGCAGAATTGTAACAACTTACTTGTTGTTACTTGGAGCCCAAATTATGGAGATATATTAGGGAGACTTTATAGGAGAATCTATTGCAGATTTGTTGATTCTCTATTTGTTGTTATAACAATATGGAGATATTTGTGGAGAATATCTTAGAGCTATTTTGGAGAATATTTTGGAGCAGTTTTAGCAGCAGTTTGTTATGTTTTGAACGCTCAAATCCAGTTGAGTAATAGGTTATAAATAGAAGCTTTATAACCTAAGTTTGGTACCAACCATGATTACATATAATGTAGTTTTTAGGGATGAGTCTGTAGAGTGAACCTCTCGGATTGTGGGAAGGTCACCATGTGTACACCTCGAAGCCTATAGGTAAAAGGGTGTTATGTTCTTGGAGGAAACTGTGAAGTAACTCCAAGGTGTGTCCTAAGTTAGAAGCATATTGCTTTTAGTCTTAGTTGGTTTGTGTCACTTGAGTGACAATTTTGTATTGTGTTTGAAGTGTGGTATCTTCAAACTGTTTTAGTATCATTGTGTGTAATACTGAGGTAGTGATCGGAGGTTCTCATATCTAAGTGTGGTATCTTAGGTAGAAGGGGTAATTGGGTAGTCTGATTAAGTGAGGAGTGTAAACAAGGAGGTTTCCCTCTGAATTAATACTATTGATAATGAACTTCATCCCTGGCTTAGAAACCCCCAAATGTAGGTTAGTTAGAGCCGATATGGATTATCAATTCTCTGTGTTATTTTTGTTTCCTGCAATTTAAATTGTATGTTCTACCTTGTCTGTTTGTAATGTTGAATTAGATGTCATAACATCCTGAGTCTGCCTAACCAGAATTTCATAGGTTCTGACCCATGGATTGGCATTTGATTTGTCATTACATCATCTTGTTAATTTCTAATTTGTTTTGTGGATTTGTGCAAGCTTCCGATTAGAGACTTCTCGTGTCATGATATCTACGGATTATTTTGCATCATATAGTTTTTGTACTTTAGACAGGACTATTTCGTGGCGACACGGATGCATTTGATTTATTTTCACATGAAGGCTTCAACGCTTATCTTCATATCCGATTTCCTTACTATTATCTATTTGGTTGATGCGAGGATTGCACGAAGTTTGTCGAGTTTGTATACTTGTGATCTCCTTACAACGGACAAATATTCGTTAGGTATTTTATGATTCTAGTTAATTCCTGCATGGTTATCGCTTGTCAGGATCGTCGTCTTATACAGGTAAACTATTGCATTGTACAAATGTGTATGATACACATTCCATATTCTTATTATATATATAGACTGTTATCTTATGTATGTACATTGTTGCGCTATACGGATGTGTACGACACACATTCTATATCATTATTATTTATAGATCGATATCTCATGTAGGTACCTTGTTTTGCAATACGGATGTGTACGAAACACATTCTATATTATTGGGTTAGTTGTCTAGATTGGTATCTGATGCAGGTGTGCTGATTGATATTTGGATGTGTATGAAACACATTCTAATTTGTGATCGCTGTAGTTACAGATTAATATCCGTTCGATATTTACTCTTCTATTTACTTTCTGCACTTTCCCTCTTTCTAGAGATCATGAGAATTAGGGGTTTACCGCTTTATTTTGCCATGAGTAGGATAGGAGCATGGGATCAAAAGTCGCAGTTTAAAGACCTGTAGTAATCATTCTGCAAATTATGTGCTAATTGTGTTTGGTTAGTTTAGAATCCTGCTGTGCAAGGAGGTGATTTTTAGTAAGTGTTTACTTTTGTGCTTGCATAGAGTCATGAGTGGTTAGGCAACCTGATATGGCACCACCAATAAAGTCCTAATAATGATGATGATAATAAAAGGCATGCGGAAAAGGATTCGCAATAAACCCTCGCACAGTTCAGTCTGTGTCAGCTCAGCTCACGTGAATCGTGATGCTTTCCTTTATCGAGTCATATCATATAGTGGCAAGGGTTCCATATTCTGACCCTCCATGCTTTGTTATGGGGTTTGCGTTGACACGCTGATACCTGCACTCATATGCTCCTCACACTTGGTAATTTATATCAAGACGTGATCCCTTTCTCCCATAGGAAACTCTTGGTTGACTTGGGTGATTCGCTACCTTTGAGGCTATGGGACTTATTTCATCTTCCCCGAGAATGTGTGTATCATTTGTTTGTGCATTCCATTGTTTGTGTGATTTTTTCAAAGCACTTGCTTGCCTCCTATATTTGTATCCCTTGGTTCTTCAACCAAGGTGGATATTAGGATAGTCTCCCTAGGATCGCTCGACTAGAGTAGTTTTCGAGCTTAGACATTAGGATTTCCATCCATGCATGCTAACTTAGTCAGAAGCTCCCTTTATCCTCAATCATAGGATCCACTTTGCATGCTAACATTAGGATTAGAAATAGACTAGTCTCCCCGTTAGACTTTTTACTTTTCTTGTACATATGCATTAAGACTAAAACTCTTTCTTTCAAAAAAACTTCAAAACATTTAATAACAACAAAAACCCTTTCTAAAGGTAAAATCAACAAAACAAATGCAAAAACTATTTTCTCGCCCTCACAACATTTCATTAAAACTTAAAAAGGGATGTGTTTGTTCTTCTCTAGGCGGTACGACGCATAAATTCCCCAAAGGTCGGGTTGCACCATGTCTATTTGCCAAAGAGTTGTGTACAAAGCACTATGCGCCTTTTCAAGATGGATATGGGATGAAGACATGGTGGCAAATGGTAGAAATGAAGATGGAGCATGATGAAGTCAGAGGTGAAAGTTATGGGTTATTTGAAGGTTATGTATGAAGATTAAAAGAAAACGAACAAGACACTAAAGAACAAATTGAAATGAGAAATTTTTTATGGAAATTTGAAGATGTTAAGTTTGCTATCTCCTTTATGTTTAATATTTGCTTTGTCATGAAATGTAATAGATGAAGTAGGGTTTGAATTGCATTGTTAACGTTATGTGAAAACTGTAGAAGCAGACAATCTATGTATTAAAAATTGGAATTAAATATCCTCTCAGTTTTAGAATAAAATTGAGGGGTAAGTTAAACTAACCCCCCGGCTTTTCAAATAAACCGAGGAGTTAAATTAATTTTTTTAACGGTTACATTGTTTACTCAGAATATTGAAAATACATAATGTACAGGTCCCGTACAAGATGCTAGATAGCGATCCAAGATTGGTTGTTGTGGTATCATTATCAATGCATCCTAGATGGATAGTTGCATTATCATTATCACTTCCTTCACTAGTGTAGACAGTGAATTTGAATGCTTCCAACTTTTAATAAGGTGTCTGTTGCGAAAATTGGAAAATGTTTTTGCTGAACTTGCAATCCACCAGTAACGACAAATATATCATAGTTGTTCAAAACCTTCAAGAACAACAACATCATTGTTTGAGATGGATCGCAAAAGCCATATCATAGTTGTTCAAAACCTTCAACAACAACAACATCATCAACATCATTGTTTGAGGTGGATCGCAAAAGTCGGAAAAATATTTTGCTCAAGGTAGAAGAACATTTGTTCACTTTTGCAATCCATCCCAAAACAAATGGTGGGGGAGGCTACAAATAAGATATCATTAGTGTTAAATCTGTTCAACGAGTGTTTTTTATAGTCAAATCAGATTATTTATCCCCCGATTTATTGAATAAACCGAAGGGTTAAATCATTTAGTTTACACTTTTTTACAAATAGAAACATAAAGTATCGTAGTTGGGATTCGAAACTTGTCCGAAATGGAATTTCACTGCAGTTTTATAGATAATTGAGGGCTCAGGTTGTTTTTTTAAAATAATTATATGGGGGCGTTGGTGAAAAACCTCAATTTTTTTATGGTTGACGTGAAAGCCTCGTCATGAAAAACGTTATATGTTGTAGTGCTAGGTTTATGAACAAGTTCTGAATCATTATTTCTCTGAAATTGATTTTAACTCTTCTTACATAGAAAAATATTAATGTTCATCAAAGAAAATTTCATTGATGTACTTTGGCTCAATTTGGGGAACAAAATCCATAAATTTACATACTTTATTAAGGGAGTGTCTATTAAGGGAGTGTCGAGTAATTACCCTCTTTGAAATGTCTCATATCACGTTCTAGATTGAATGGTCTCTCGTTGCTCTTCATTCCTTAGGTAATTATTGATGATTATATTTATTTTTTATTTGATTTGATCTTTGTCCTCATTTTGGTCTTTGTATTTTTGTGGGTTTTCATTAAGATCTTTGTATTCTAAGAGATTTTTCTCCAAAATACCAAAATATATATTTAACATGTATTGATTATTCTATAGTCAGAATTCTTTTGTTAATAATATGAAAAAAGATTTACTATAAGTGAAATTTCCTATAAAGAAGCCTTCATCATATTTAGATTAAAACTTACCAGGATTATCCTTCTAATTATTATCAAAAAATTTCATTTGAAGTCATGGAGATGAGAAATGTCTATATTGTTTCCTTTAAATTTGGTCTTATCAAAACACGGTTCATTACATAGCACCTAATTCTTATTGCATTAGTCCAAAAATATTTATAAAAATTGAGTTTGACAAACATTGTTCCAACTAATTTTTCAAGATATCTATTTTTCTGTTCCACTACTCCGTTTTTCCAGAAGTTCGTGGAGCATAAAAAAAATACTCTATGTCATTATCAGTACAAAAAAGTTGAATTTCACATTTTAAAATTCACCGTTGTGATAACTTCGAATGATAAATTACTTCAAAAATTGTTTTGGATGACCTTAGATAATTTAAGAAAGGAAAAAATGTGTCCTCTTTATCGAAATGGAAAGTGTCCAAGTGTAGAGAGCATTATCATCCGCTATAATAAGGGTATATTAATTACCATACAAACCCATAATTTTGGCATTCATTTTAAAATGAAGGTTGAGAAGATCAATTACTAACTCTTTGTAAATTAATTTATTTAAATGATCAATGTGGATATGGGCTATTTCCTTATGACATAGCCACGATTTTTCACCTTTACTTATCAGACAAATATCATTGGAAGTAGTTTATTAAAATTAACAATATAAGTATCCTCACTTCTTTGACTACTAAAAAAAGTTTGTTTGATTTCAATTTTTATGACTTTGCAGATAAACAAATAAAAAATTACTATATTACCTTTTTAGCATAATTGATTAATACTAAGAAAGTTATACTTTAAACCTTCAAATAATAAAACATCCTCGATCATTAGATTATGATACTTATCACTTGTACCTTAACCCACAATTTTTCCTTTGTTATTATACACATACTAACACAAAGCCTCCTTTTTTAGGAGTTAAGGAAGAAAATATATTAGAATATTCATTCATATAATTTGAATAACCACTATCAATTTATCATGTAGTAAATCATGCATACATTTTAAACTTAAGGTTTTTACTTTAGAATGCAAATAATTTTATGTTTTCTGGCATTGGATAAATGAAAATAATTTGTAGGAGTCCAATATGATCCATGTTCATGAGTTTTATATAAATAAGATGAAGAAGGAGAAATTTGTTTCATATTAAATTTATGATTCTTTCTTATAAAATAAAATAAAGAGATATGACTATTTTTACCTCAATAAATACATTTAGGTAAATTATATTTATGAGTCCTATTAGCATTGAAATTTTTTAAAAATGATTTAGCGTCATCTTTAGGTTGATTTTCTAAACCAACTTTATTATAGGTTCCTCTTTGATTATTTAGAATATGGTTCAAGTTGTCTCTCTCTTTTGTAAATTGATCAAACGTGTTATATTCGATTTTATTTTCACCACGACAACCATCCAAAAATTTCTTAAATCATTAAATAACATGCAGCAGAAAATTAGATCATAATAACTTCAATTAATTTAAACTTCCCAAATAATGTATATATATATATATATATATATATATATATATATATATATATATATATATATATATATATATATATATATATATATATATATATATAGAGAGAGAGAGAGAGAGAGAGAGGGTGTCATAATCAAGTAACACGAAGGTGTCAAACTTAGTAACATGACACCTCTGATAACTCTTAACCACATATCCGTATAACAAAATCTATTGTTGGATTGAAAAGTATTTACATATATATCATATTTATAAATTAAAGTCAACCATAAATCATTTGACATATCAACAAGATGCATAAAAATTAATCTTACAAAATTTTACGAAAACTATTAATTTTTATTATACTCTTTCACATATCAAATGATTTTTTATTGATGTGAAATTTTATAGGTGTGATCTATATGATAATATCTTCCAATATAACGGTGGATTTTGTTATACTAACATGGGATAAAGAGTTATCAAATGTGTCATAATTCTCTCAAAAATCGGGCCCCACTTATCAACCTATGAAACCCCCTTTTGAGCTCTAAGTCCTCTTTTTGAGCATGGGATAAGCCACTAGTCCCCATTTTTTTAACTAGGGAACACGCCTCTTTCAACGACCCAACACAAATGATGTACGACATACACATTAATGCAACAATAATAACAATGTTTAAGGTCTTCCTTCTAACCATAAACAATCATATATTGACACACACTAGTAATTTCTTCTTTTGAACTATTATGCAACAATCTCAACAATTATGTGTATCAACACATAAATAGCCCCCCTTCTAAAATATTTATCACAACACCAACAACACATAATTAATCACCACACAATCATGTATCACTCAATAATTCTAGTCATATTAACATTATATAACATCTCAAAACGACATCATATACATCCATACAATTACTACAAGCTTAGACAACATCATTTAAATAGAATCAATAATTAACCAACAATGTTAGTCCACCACTATTAATTAAGCTCATAATTATTGATTAATAATACCAACACATCTAAGCAATAGTCAAGTATCAACTAAATAGTTAAACAACAACAAAATTTTGAAATGACAACTCAAAAATACACAAACTGGGCAAATATTTCCCTTTCTAACAATGTGGCGGGCATCCCGTCACCAGTGTAACACCAGCCATCCCCTCAAAACTCCAACCCGCCATTTGAATGACGACCAACTTGTAAAACTAATCCTGGATATCATAATGGTCTCCCATTCAGCAAGGTGGCACTCGTCACCTATATGGAATGTGTGACGACCAGGTCATCATATGCATGATGACCATCATGTTGTTAAAGAATGTATAATTTACATTTTCTGTAACAAAGTCTAATTACGACTCTGATTTTAACATCCAACAAACCAATTTGAATATAAAAACACATTATCAAATTACCCACTAAGATTACACTAATACAACATTGATTTTACGTTTTACTTCATCAATTTGAAGTATTCATATTCATGTTTCAAATATTTTCATCACAACAATGAAGAAAATATAAAACACACAAACATAAATTTTCTCCATTAAATCCACACAAAGTTCAATCATAAAATCAAATTATTACAACAATCATGCTCGTAATTTCATATCACTACGCCAAAATTGACTTTAGACAGCGCCACATTGACAACGCTTATTCCCAAAGCGCTGCTATATGTTCTTAGAAAAATAATAAATTAAAAACTTAAATAGAAGCATTGTTAAAGGTATACTTTAGACAACGCTTCTTATAAGCGCTGCTATAGGCTGTATTCATAAGCAGCGCTTTTATTTCCTAAGCGCTGCTATTAGTTGGAAAAAATTAAAATTTTAGAATAAGCGTTGCTAAAGGCTTACTTTTGACAGCGCTTTTTAAAAGCGCTGCTGAAGGCATTATTCTAGAAAGCACTGCTAAAGGTTATACTTTAGACAACGCTTTCCAAAAGCGTTACTAAAGGCAATCTTCTAAGAGTGTTGCTAAAGATCAAAGCGCTGCTACAGGTAATACCTATGCCAGCGCTTTTAGAAAGCGCTGCCTTTAGTGATTAAAACATTTCTAAAATTCCTAAATTAATCATAAAACCCCCGCTCTCGCTCTTGCTCTCTATTACTGTTCTTCTTCTCAAACAAGAACCCTCGCTCTCCACGATGGCGTAACCACGACGACGAAGGCCTCACAACATCTCGCTCTCTCTCGCTCACAAAATCTCTCTCTCTCTCTCTCTCTCGCTCACAGTAACCTCTCCTCTCGCTCGCTCATAGGTAAAAACAAAATCTTGAGTGAGATACAGGTACTTTAAATTATGTCTTTAAATTACGATTATGTATTTAAATTACTTATACTAACACACTCTGTGTATGTTTTTTGTAAAGAACTTTCAACATTGATGATACAAGAAAAGATTATTGTCTTGGATTGGCCGGAAAAAATTCTAAGAGGGTTTAGAACATATTTAAACAGAAAATATCTTAAAGATGCCGAAATTTTTTGTGTTGATGCAGAGCGTCCAACAGAATATGCAGATGTGATTTCACTTAAAGAATGGGAAGTTTTTAAAGCCAAATGAAAAACCCCAAAATTTCAGAGTGTAAGTGACGTAAATCGCCAAAGAGCATCATCTCCCGCGTATGCACGATTAGAACAAAAAATTGTAAGTATTTATAAATTGCGATGATATACTTGTTCATCAAGAGTTATAACTGATCTTATTTTTTGTCTTAATGCGTAGTTAAAAGAGGAGAATAGTTCTGAAACATCTCTTCCGGAACATGTTTTGTGGAAGGCTTCCCGTGTGGGTAATTATGGAGTTCTTAAAGAAGATGTACAACAAATTTTTGAAAAATGCATAAGTATAACATTAATTCTTTAATTAAACCAATATTTTATTAACATATAAATATTCATGTTTTTTCGATATTCATATGAACTTCAGGAGATTTTGTCTTAGTCTATATCTCCACCAGATGATTACAGGAGCATACTTAGTCGAACATTAGATGTTCGTGAGTATTTTGGTCGGGTGAGGGGTAAAGGACATGGGGTTACTCCAACATCCTTGAAAAAGAACAATCCAAAGATAAAATATGCTAGCAATAAAGAACTGTAGGCAAGGTTGGATGCATTAGAAGCTGAAGTTCTTGAATTGAGGAAGGATAAAGCAAGACACCAATCAGAAAGGGAAGCTTCATGTGTTAAAGATACTAGTGACATAGCTAGTGTCAATTGCGCAATTCAACTAAGTATTCCCGAGGTAATTATATATATTATTATGAAATTAAATTAGTGTAATTTATTTAACTGACATATATACACATTAACGATGTCATATTTATTATTGATTTTAGGGCATTTCACCTTGTCAACTCTTTTTAGAGACACCGACTTATCGCATGGTTGGAAAGGGAAAAGTGCATAACACTCTGGGAGAAGTACTTCATCATAAACCTCTCCCTTCTGGATATTTGAAAGTATCAATTGATATTGCTTTAGAGGAGGGTGCATTATTACGAATCCCAGACAATGTTTCGGATGCAACATTGGTGGGAGAGGCAATAGGAGCATATGTTGCATGGCCGTCAAGACTCATTCGCGTAGATGATGAGGTATACTTAAAACTATTATGAACCTTTGAGTACTCCAATTTTTTACGTTCATTTTACTTACATTCTTTTTTGCATGGTAATGTTAGACTCCTACAAAACCCAAACCAACAGATAAAGGGATTACACGGCCAGTGGAGTCAGTGGCATCAAAAAAACAGGTACAACACAATTATATGATATTTATGCTTAGATAATGTTAATTTGTCATCCTATACTTGACCACTCTAATTTTATGATATTTAGATTATTCCTGCCAAAGAGATTGAAGCTGTAAGTAGGGGTAAAGAGCCTGTAATTAGCAACATTCCCACAGAAATAAAGAGTGTTGCTAAGAGGACCGGTGCTAGAAAGAAAACTACTTCACAGTATAGGTCGTGCCTTCAGACCTATGTAAGCTTCACAATTATTTCGCAAGGTGGTACTAGTCTTATACCCATGGATGCAAATATTTATGGTTCTGAAGGCATGACAGCAATTGGTCAGGAAGATTTGGAACAAGTTTTTGGATTTTTGACATTAGGCGTCGCTGTTATCAATACATACATCAGGTATACTCCGATAAATTTTGTTTAATTAATTGAAGAATTTATTTACTTATTTCAATGAATAATTAATATTAATGATATTTTTATTTAAGGTTTCTGTATGACAAGTTAATTCGCCCGCGTGGATTGGAATCCAAATTCGCTTTCATAAATCCCAACTTTGTCCACGCAGGGTCAATTATCTCAAAACCAGATGAAGTAATAACGTTTGTACTCCGTTTATTTATGGCCAACAAAGATACATAAAAGTTGTTCTTTTTACCATATAATACTGGCCACAAGTAAGATTTTCATTCTAAATTTCCTCTATTATAATTTTTTTGTTTTTTGACGTTGTGTAGAAAGTTTCCATCTAACCTTTGTTTAATATTACAGTGGACACTGGTTATTGGTTGCGTTTAATCCTGTGAGAGAAATTGTATATTATCTGGATTCATTGGGCAATGATTGGACAACATACCCAGATATGAAGAAGACGATTGATACGTAAGTAAGATTGTTCTAAAATATTTCTGTGTATATTTAATTATTTATGTGAGATAGTTCTAAATATTCGTTATTATTTTATTATAGCATTCTACAAATTTTTCGAGCACAAAGAGATATTCAAGTACCAAGGAGTAGAGTCAACAACATTTCGTGGATCAAAGTGGAGGTATATTTTCACAATTTTGATTATATAGTGATGATACTTGATAAAATAAGTTAAGGTGGTATATCTTGATGTATATCCGTATTTTCTTTCCATGTGTAGTGTCCTCGTCAACGCAATTGTGTAGATTGTGGTTATTTTATGGTGAGGTTTATGAAAGAAACTCTCCTTTTGGACCGATTAGAGATTTCATCCACGGTATGAATTTCTAACTTAGGAATTATTTTAATATTCTCATAAAATGACTTATTTTTTTAAGTAAATCATACTGTGTTAAATTATTATGTAGTACTTTGATGAATTCAAGTGTGCTTATTACTCAAAAGATCAATTGGATGAATTTATGGAGGATTGGTGTCAATTTGTTATGGAGATGAGATTTTTATTATAAGGTATAACTTTGAGTTTTGAGAATATAATATATGTCATTATAGTTGTGTTATAATATTGTTGTTTTTGTTGTTGTTATTTGGTAACTTGTATGAATTTCGATTTTTTGATTTTATTTCAGGTTATATAGGTGCAGATCGATGTAGAAGATAAAGTTATTTTGTAATTCGTTATTGATGTTGTTTCATTGTTGTATATATTAATGTTGTTGTTGTTTCATTGTTGTATATATTAATGTTGTTGATTCAAGTTTATGAAATATTGTGCAAAAAAGGATTGAAGATGTATATAAAATTTGATTCAAGTTTATGAGATTTTGGTAAAAAGTTGGTGCAAAAATGGTGAAATTAAATCTGGTACATATATGCTAATTTTATAATAGGCAGCGTTTTGTTTTAAATGAAAAAAAATTATATTAAAAAATTTCTTAGGGAAAGCGTTGCTAAATGGGGGGAATATACAGCGCTTTTAATGAGAAGCGCTGTCTAAAGTGGATGAAAAAAGTGCTACTATAGGGGCAATAAAAAAGCGCTGCTATAGGGGAAATAAAAAGCAATATAAAGTAAAGTCTCTAAAGAGGTATCTATAGCAGCTTTCGAAAAAAACGACCTAAAGGGTATCTGTAGCAGCGCTTTTACAAAGCACTGTCTAAAGCTCCACCTAAAATTCTTTCAAAAGTGTTGTCTAAATGAAAGCGCTGCTAAAGAGGGTATCTATAGCAGCGCTTTTTAGGAAAAAGCGCTGCCTAAAGGGTATCTATAGCAGCGGTTTTACAGTAACCTAAGCCCTGTTTATACCTTTAGCAACAGTGGTTTTAGGAGCACTTTTAAGCGTTGTTAAAGGCCTAAAAAAGCACTGTCTAATCCCTTGTTTGGCGTAGTGTATTTATATACATCAACAATAATTTAAAACATAATCACACACCATAACATAATCCTAAAGAGGGTAAGGGTCCCTCTTCTACCCTTTCATGCAAAACACCAGTATAGAAGCAATTCTCCCTACATTAGATTGTCTCTTCCTTCTTCTAGTCCTAATCCCCTCGCGTCTCTAACTCTTATATCCTTTTCTTAAATTCACAGCTTTTCTATGTATCTCAATTCTAGGTTAACACTAACCTTAAATTATTATATTAACCTAAGTATTCCATCTTACTAATAATTTTACTTTTCTCCTCTCAACTATTCTCCTCATACTCTTATTCCTCTTATTATCCCTTTATCTCCTTTTAACCATCAACTCTCCCTATTCCACTATATTATCCATGTTATTCTAATTAATTAAAAATACTAATATTTCTAGGTATTCCAATATTTGTACCAAAATCCCATACACTCTATCAATTACACTACCACCCTCCTTAACCCGCATACACGTATATAATCATAATTTATTTAATTAAAATCATCTCACATACTAAATAACCAAATTAAAACGCAAATAATTATATTAATTAAATTAATCTAATTTCAGGTTAATATAGATTTGTAGACTAAATGATATTTTTTTTATCTAAGACAATATATTTCCTATGATAAATGTTTGTTTTCGTTTTTGAGAGGGGCTTTGTCATTTTAGAGACGAGAATGTTATTTTATTGTAATTTATTTGATTGACTGTTTATTTTTTGAGAAGTTTGTCTATAAACCTTATTTTCTTTATGATTACCAATGAGTCGGATGTTGACTTCTTCCTTTGTTTTAAATTTTTTAGAACAATCATTGTCTTTTTTTGTCTCATGATATGTGTTTTTTAAATTCTTTTTTGAGGTCTTTTGTATCTTTGTTCTTTTCTAGTTTTGAGAAAGTTTTATTTTCATGTGATCTTTCTTTCTACACTTAAAGCATGTTGGCACAAAGGAAGATGATTCACCATTTCTTATGTTAGAAATTTTGGATTTCTTTTCGTGACTTATGCATTTTCTGAACTTTCGAACTAAGAGGTTCATATCGTTACCGCTTTCTTATTATTTAGATTCTTCTACTTAGACTACAAGGATTTTATTTTTCTTATTTCCTTCTTCACTTTTAGTAAGGGTTTTTAGTTCAATTTCATGGTCCTAAAATTTAATAAAAAATGTAGTCAAATTCATAGAAGAGAAGTTTCTGGATTCTAAAATCATATTGACTTTAGGTTGTTATAAGCACTTTAGGAATCTAAGGACTTTGTTAATGAAATACTCATTTTAAAAATATTTACCTTGAGTTCTTAAATGGTTAATAATGAAACTAAACCATTTTCTAAATTCTGAATATTTTTTTAGGTTTCCTTTTAAATAGTTCATACTCATGAGTCAATGTGTTCATCCTAACCTTTTTACCTTAGTTGTACCTTTGCAAGTAAATTGAAGGATGTCCTACATTTCTTTTGTAGAATTACAGTGTGAAACACAAAAAAAAACTCATAAATTTCAAGTTTGACATATTGATAATATTTTTAGATTTTAAAATGTACAACACCTTTTCTTTATCCTCTTTGGTCCATATGTCTCTATGTTTTTTTCCACAACACCATCGACTTGATGTGTGGAAATAAACGGAGTATTTTTAATAATAGCTCAGATATATAACAATTTATCCCTTAAAAAAATTCATTTTCTCTTTCCTGTAAGCGCACCCTTCACCATTGAAAGATGATAGCTTGTTTAATGAGTTGTTTTAAGTCATTCTACCTCTCGAGATGATTATTTTTTAAACAATAATTAGAATCTAATGTCCCTTGTTACCCAATTGACGTCAAACATAATACAGGGGTGAATTGTGATAAAAAATAACATTTTTTTATCTTTAAAAGAAAATGTTGGTTTTACTTAGTTGATTTTAATAAAAGGAAAGAAGTAGAGATTATGTGCATAAAAGTTAATATCAGAAATATAAAGAGATAAAGGTAAAGAAATAACACACAAATAAATTATATTAGTTTCACTTTAAACCACATGGCCTACTTCAGTCTCCGCAGATTTCTCCTCTAGATTTCCACTAACAAGAGATTTTTACCATATGATCAACCCACAAACTTCTTACACTAAAATTTTATTCAAAGTTCGGCTTGCAACCATTTTAATGATATCATATTTACAATAGAACAACTTTATCTTGATTTCCAATTAAATCACAAATAGGTTAATCAATAATTACACAAAAACAAACTAAGTATTTTGATCTCTCAACACTGAAATACTTGTAAGTTAAGTTATTGGTGATGTTCTTTAGCTTTTATTTTTGCGCACATCAATAGAAATCTTTTCGCTTTTGATTTATTTCAATTTTCCATCGTTTCTTGATGATGTTTATGTTTTTGCTTTTGATTTCTTTTACCATCACCAAAACAAAGTCTATAGGTACAATAAGTATAACCATAAGATCTAGTAGGCTACTTGTTTTCGACTCCCTAACATGGTGTGTATTAATCAACTTCATCATTTCATTAATCAACTGTTTATATTTTATTAATCAACTTTTTTTTTTGCTACTAAATATTTTAATATTTTATCCTTTATTAATCAACTTCATCACTTAATTGACCAACTTATTATATATCATTAACTAAATTTATTTTACCATTAAAAGTAATTGACCAACTTATTATATATCATTAACTAAATTTATTTTACCATTAAAAGTCATAGTTCATGCACTATTCATAATCACTATTTATCTCGTGTATATGTCACTATTAAATCTCTATTCATGAAACACATTAAACAGTGAATCTGGCCCACATAATAAAATAGTAAAAAGTTACAAGAATATCTATATCTATATAATATATTAAATTCAATGCATCGAATATTGTAGCAACACATCATCAATTATAACCAACACATTATGAATTATAACTCTAAAATTTATCACAGCATCCTATAATCCTACGTGACACATCTCAAAACTCATTTTTACTTTTTAAAATGTCAAATGCAATACTTCTATAAATTGCAGGTCATGAGTTTGAACCATCGCAAAGATGGAATAACATCTCATTTAGAACAAATTGGTCTAACAAAAACCAATCATTACTCCAATTATGTATATTCTTACACGATTTTCAAATATAAGTCACTTTAAACTGATCTTTAAAAATAATATAGTATGCTACAATCTTTTATGATGTCTTTATACTTTACTACTATATTTTTCATATAATATCAAATAATAAATACGATAAAAAAATGTGAGAATCCAAACACAATAATTTTTTTTTATTTTCCTGAAATTATAACAATAAAATTGACTGTTGAAATAAATGTTTATAACTTAAAGTATTTCTTATACAATTTCAAAGATAATTCATTATCTATGAGTTAAATATAACACAATATGCAATAATTTTTTATCGTGTCTATATACTTTACTATTATATTTTTATTAAGACCAAATTATAAACTAATGACAAACAAATATATTTATGATTTCACACATATATAAATATATAATTTTTTCAATGTAATTTACACTTTTGTTTTATAATTGTAATCATAGAGAATATAGTGAAAGTAACATGATAGTTCTAAAAAGATAACACTCATTTCAATTGATATAAATGACAAAATCAAATAATTTATTTATAATCTCAATAATGAAATTAAAATAATAAATTAAAAAACAATTAAATTAATATAGCAATTAACATTTCAACCCTTTATTTATGAAATAACTAAAATTTTGCAAAATAGACATAAACTTAATAAAGTTATTGAAAGTTTGAAAGTTTGATTTAATTATAACTGAAAATAAATAATAATTTTTTAACATTAAAAATAAATATTTATATTTAACAAATTAAAATAATATATCTAAATAAAAGATAAGTGCGAAAAAACATATGAGATTCAAAAGAAACAAAAAAGTCACTTTATAAATATAAGTTTACAAATATAAATTATGGATATCACTCTCAATTTACAAACATATATGTCTTTTTAAATAAAATATATCTTAATCTATATAATTAATTTATATCATTATCTCTATTATAATTCATAATTTTTTTAAATATAACTTAATTTTTTAAATCAAACTCTTAATATATTTAAAATTCAATTAAAAAAAAGAGAGTAAACAAACATGTTTACACCCGTCTAGTTTGATTATATATTTGAGTAACAATGAACATGGTTATACGATAAGATGTAACACAACAGTGTCAACATAGCAAAAGTGAAAATTTATATAAGATTTGGATCAATAGCTTCCTACTCACGTGTATCAAATGGAAGATTCCCTCAAGGTCGTGGAAGTAGTTAATTCACTCCCATTTGTATTATTTGTTGACTATCACGGGTGACAACTTCTAGTACGCCAAAGGATATGAAGCATGAAAACTGCACAATCCAATATAAATAGAACCAACTGAGTTACTGCTTCCGGTGATCAAAAATTGGATATTCAAGAGATGGGCCATTGATTTGATTGGAAAATATATTATGCTTAGTCCAAGAGGAATGCCTTTATCATTGTAGTAACCGACTTATTTTCCTAATAATATATAGGTTTGGCATTCTTTGAGACGATTGCAACTTCTCAAAGAGGAATGTTCTTGAGCTAATTTTCCTTCAGCTATGGCCAAAATGCAATATCACCATTAAAAATTAGCAAAGTTTCACTTAGAATTCCTAAATAAAGCAATCTCATAATGGATAAATATCAATAAGTTATGCTAATGAAAACAAAGCAATCTCATAATGACTAAATATTAATAAGTTATACTAATGAAGTTAAATTTTCTAGATGAAGATCGGCTAATATACTGGGATAAAATTGATTAATTATTTTAAGAAGAAGATAGTCATGTCTATATCAAGTGAGATCAAGCTCAAGAGTTTTCTGATAGTGAGCTAGTTAGAAAAGCTATTTTTCCATTTTGGATCAAGGATCCTAAGTTTGAGACAAGATCGTCGAATAGAAAGTTACTTCATGTTTAGTAATGTATATGATGAAATAGTCTATCATTTTTTTTAGCAATCTTACCTTGAAACATATATATTACACCAATACCTCGTATGCAAATTTGTAAATTGTAAACAGTACTTTTTATAAATAAAAATATATATTTATCAACGATGGTCGTGTTTCAACAATGAATTTTAATTGAAGAATAAAATTGGTTAATGAAATATAAAAGTTGATTAATTAAATGATGAAGTTGAAGAATAAACTTTTAGATATAAAAAATAATTTAGTATTAAAATAAAATTGATTAATAAAAAGTAAAAAGTAGGTTAATAAAGTGATCTAGATGGTTAATAAACACTCAAATATTAAAAATAATTTTTAGTAGTAAAATAAAATGAATAATGAGAAGTAAAATGTTGGTTAATAAATGTCAAGATATTAAAAATATTTTTTAGCAGGAAATTAAAATTGATTAATAAAATATAAAATGTTGATTAATAAAGTTATGAAGTTGGTTAATCACATAATTTTATATTGGTACCCCTTAATTTGAAAGTAAATTAAATAATAATAATTTTTTATATTTTTAAATTTGTTATTATTTTAATATTTTAATATTCATCGTATTTGTGAAAAGTAAAATATGATGTAGTAAAAAAAATGGTGTAAGAATAAAATTTCCCTCATTTTTTATTATGAATTAGGTATCATCTGCGAACAACTATATAAACTAATATTTCGGGCCGGGAAGGGGCACAATGGATAGTAAAATTCTCCTTCATAAAATTTAACGCTGTTGAATGCCCGAAATTGACTTCAAATCCAAAAAATTTAGTTAAGCTGGAAAAGATCCATGTCATCTTAACCAAGTAGCTATCGACTATGTAAGCCAAAGTTTTTAGTAAAAGACTCAATAAAAAATGTAAGATATTGGATCAAACTCTAGTATGGTCGAAGGGGTAGCTTTTGGTCTGACATGAATTAAGCATGAGGCCGAAGCTTGTTCGCATGCTGCTATCGAAATAGTGTGTGTTGTAGTCGAAGTTGTTCTAACATGTATTAGTCGATATTTGCTAGGTTTGTTGGCATGTCGAATTAGGTCTATTTATTATGTCCAACTGTTTAAGTTAGCATGTTCCTTAAGTTAGCTTGTAATGACTCTGTGAGTAAAAACTCATTAGTTTAGTGTGTTAGTTTTCTTATAAATAGCATACTAGTCTCTCACCATTGTATAATGCAAATCCTAATTAAAGTGAGAGGGTTCACTACTACGGAAAACCCATTTAACAACGGTTGGAAAACACATATAATCATGTGGGTCTAGGCGTTGTTGTGTAGAGTGTAGTTGTATATGTGACACTTACAATCACGGTCCAGTAACTGTTGTGGTAAAATGTCTATCACAATGATTGACATAAATAATTGTTGTAATAATTATAGTGGCATGAGTTCGATACCAGCTACAACCAAAATTAAAGCGCATAAAAAATATCATTTCACCACGATATAATGTTTCAACCGTTGTGGTATGTGTAAGAGTTTATTTAAAAATATGAGATTGATTATTTTTCCCTTCCCTTCACTAAGCATATACAACCATTCAAATAGATATTTGAGACAATAATCAGAAAAATTAAATTATTCTTGAAAACAACTTAAAAGATTTAATATTTTCCGAATTGTAAGCATCCTGTAAATCATGATTTCCTCTTTTAGCATATAGGATTAGAATCAATCCCAAAATTTTCAAAGTACTGTTGGTAAATGAATGTCAGCCTAAATCTTTCACATAAACTTTGATTTCCTCTTCTTTTCTACTTTATTTTTTAAACATCCAGTTTTGCGTGAAAGATTCAGAATGACACTCATTTATCAACATTATTTTGAAGAATTTGTGACATTGAATGAAATTCTATACGCTAAAGAGGGAATTATGATTAACAAGATGCATGCAATTCGAAAAAATATTGGATCGTCTAAGTTGATTTTCAAGAATAACTTAATTTTCTAAATTATTATCTTAAAAATATTTTTAAATGAGTGCAAGTTCAATGAGGGGTTAGTGAAACAAGAAATCTCATATGATATAACAAACTCACTAACAACATTTATCAACAAAAACATCAAATTAATTTACATAAGTACTGAACAATTAACCATTTCTTGAAGCTTTAAGTGAGAAGTAAAGAAACATAAACACTTGCTAGCTACACATGAAAAACCATTTATCAACTCATATTGTATGCTTGTTGTCACCATCATCATCACCATCATCATCATCATATGAGGTTCATCTAGTTTGTGAAGCTATGAAGAAGAAATATAAGGTGGATGAAGTTACCACAATAGCTTCAAACATCTTATATTTATTTCAATAGCTTCTAAAACTAGATGAAGTTTGTTGTTGTGGTTGTTGTTTCTTCATTCACTTTTCTTGAGTCCTACAAACACCATAAAAATTATCAACGTGTGAAAATACAAACTTATTTGTCAATAACACAACATGCAACAATAACATACAACAACATACAACAAAAAAAGAGCCATAAACTATCTAACAAGAAGATATTCATAGGAAAACCAAATGAAACATAACAACAACATACACGAAAATGAGAGAATAAGGAAAATGAATAATACCTTTATGTAAGAAGAACAAGATTGACGGCTATACTGTAGAATATGAATGAAAATGATGAAGAAGAAGAGAATAAATGAGTTCTAGGATTTTGTGTGATAAATATGACGCTACTGTTAAAGAGTGAGAGTTAATCCGTTTATATATAAATATAATCACAACGGTTGAAGTTTCCAACCGTGGTCATAATCCTTTATTTTATATATAAATATAAATAAAATAGAAAAGATGCGTCTTAACATTAAATGAATAATATATTTGAGGGCATTGAGTTTCGAGCCCAATAAAGCCCAAATTCTATAACTACGGTTATGCCTGCAACCGTTATTATATGTTAACAATTTTTAATAAAAAAATAAGATGTTAGCGTTGTGGATTTAGTGATGTCACTACGATATTAGAAGAACCGTCGTGAATTAGGCGTTGTTGTTTACGCGTTTTGTAGTAGTGGTTATTTGTTGTTCTGTAACACTTGTAATTTTGTTTCAAAGAGAAAGTAAAACATAGTAGTTTATAACCAATTTTATTGTCTTTGCATCTTCAAGATTTCTTAGTATTCAAGAATTCCTTTATACTTTGTTCTTGATATTGTTTTTCACAGTAAAAAATATATAAATAAGTAGGCATATTTAGTCCCCAAGTCCCTTTAATTTAATGCTCCACTTTAGTTCCGTAACTAAAAAACGTTACAAGTTAGTCCTTTAACTTCCCTTCGGCTATCTTATTTGGTCACTTCCGTTAATTTCTAACATGAAAATGCTAGGTTCTAATGACATAGATGTACAACAAGGCTAAAAATTCAAATGTGACTAGATATTTATACTATAAAAATAGGATTTCCACTTAAATAATTGCCATAAATATGGACGGAATTAGATCATTTTAAGTGAAAATTCTACTTTATAATATAAATATTAAATCACATTTAACCTTTAACCTTGTTGTACATCCACAACACCATAACTTAATATTTTTTACTAAAAATCAATAGAAATGATCAAATAAAATAACAGAAATAAATTTAAAATACTAAGTTAAAACGATTTTTAGATAAGAAACTACAACAATTTTTAGATAAGAAACTAAAACGGAATATTAAATTAAATTAATAGACTAAAACAATTTAGTTCACAAATAGTTGTGATAAATAATGTTAACAAAATCATACTTAGAGATTTGAGTTCGAATCGGAATTTATCACTTCTCTTCACATAAAAAGTGAGTGAGTTTAACCACTACCCAATTTAAAAATCAAAAGACGAATCCAAAGTAAAGAGAAGTTTAACTTTTGAAACTGGTCAACTTTATTAACATCATTGTAAACTTTGTTTGGAAATAAATAGAAGCAAGCGTGCTTACGCATACCAGCATGAATCAATTAAGAAAATCATATTTAACATAACTGTCAATTTACAAATAAATGAGATAATGACTCCTAAACTAATTCTTACTTATTGGATATTTTATTGATACATGTCACATTATAGCAATAATTCAAACATATTAGTATTAATATAACATATAGTTTTGCGAAAAGTGTTAGTAACAAAATATATATATATATATATATATATATATATATATATATATATATATATATATATATATATATATATATATATATATATATATATATATATATATATATATATATATATATATATATATATATATATATATATATATATATATATATATAGATGTTAGATATAGTTAGATATAGATATAGATGTTTTAGTCTCTGTAAACACTCATTTATATAAGGTAAGGATTAATTAGCCTAATTTTTAATAAAAATACATCAATTTGAATTTCTAACAAAAAAAACATATTCTACGCAATAGAGTTTCCGAATCAGAATGGTGGGTTGTTTTAGGTAATATAGACAAGAAGTTAGATGGAGATATGTTTGCTAAGAGGTTTTAGTATTGGGAATGGCTTCACAACATATTTGTGATATTTGGTATGGCTAGATAGTGTTTGTCTTAAGGATACGATTTCCTATTTTGTTTTCTTTTTTAGGTTTGAAAGAAGTTTCTATGACAGGTATAGGAGGTTGGGTGGCAGGTTTGGAGTTTGGGTGATTTAGGCATCTTCGAGCGGAATGTCGCTGCTCATATGGATAGGTTGCATGCAATTCAGCAGCTGTTGGGCCTGTTTCGAATGTTCACGACAACATTTCTTGGTTGTCGGATCCGATTAACAACTTTTCGGTGAGTTCTTGACTTGATTTAATTTCAGACATGAGAGTTGTTTCTGGTCCTGGTTTTGGTTTGGTTAATCCGTCTGAACCGATTTGGAAAATGATGTGGAGTACCGAGGTCTCTACGAGGATCAAGGTTTTTGGGTGGCATGTTTTTAGGGAGAGACTTCCAACAAGGTACCAACTTAGAATTCGATGTATTATTTCTTGGATGCTAATTTTAATTGTGCCTTGTCGAATTGTTGAAGAATCGTTGAACCATTCTTTTGTGATTTGTAGAGTTGCTAGTTTGATTTAGTGGGAGATTAGGGACTGGATTGATTTTGGAGATTATTTGGTGGAAAATATGCACTACGTCAAACAAGGGATTAAACAACGTTTTTTTCCGCCATAGACAGCGCTTTAAAGCGCTGCCTAATCCCTCGCTGCTAAAGGTATAGACAGTGCTTTGGTTATTGTAAAAGCGCTGCTAAAGATACCCTTTAGGCAACGCTTTTACCTTAAAAAGGCTGCTACATATACCCTCTTTAGCAGTGCTTTACTTTAGACAGCGCTTTTTTTATTGCCCCTATAGCAGCGCTTTCACTTTAGACAGCGCTTTTGAAAGACTTTTAGGTAGAGTTTAGACAGCGCTTTACAATAAAAGTGCTATCTACCATTTCAGATTAAATTAGCAGCTGAGGAGTCGGTGAGGATGGCTCTAGAGCTTATCTTTTAGTCCGTGTGTCAGTGTCATGCTCTGATTAGATTGTAACACTGGGGAACGCTTAGTTAAGAGAATCGTTATTGTTTAATTATTCTGGATTTGATTTCCTTGATGACCTTGGTGTCTTATTAAATTTTAATTTTGGTATTTCCGCTGTGTAAGACATGGTTTTACAATTATTGAATTTTTGGATGATGATCCTCAGAGTAGCATAGCTCTTGTTTGATGAAGTTGTTTTTATGATTAATTGTGACATCCCTTATTATACCGTGTTAACTCTGATTAAAGATGATTTAGATATTAATTTAATTAATATATTCGGGGTATTTAGATGGGGTGTTACATGGATAGGTTGCATGCAATTCAGCAGCTGTTGGGCCTGTTTCGAATGTTCACGACAACATTTCTTGGTTGTCGGATCCGATTAACAACTTTTCGGTGAGTTCTTGACTTGATTTAATTTCAGACATGAGAGTTGTTTCTGGTCCTGGTTTTGGTTTGGTTAATCCGTCTGAACCGATTTGGAAAATGATGTGGAGTACCGAGGTCTCTACGAGGATCAAGGTTTTTGGGTGGCATGTTTTTAGGGAGAGACTTCCAACAAGGTACCAACTTAGAATTCGATGTATTATTTCTTCGGATGCTAATTTTAATTGTGCCTTGTGCGAATTGTTGAAGAATCGTTGAACCATTCTTTTGTGATTTGTAGAGTTGCTAGTTTGATTTAGTGGGAGATTAGGGACTGGATTGATTTTGGAGATTATTTGGTGGAAAATATGCACTACGTCAAACAAGGGATTAAACAACGTTTTTTTCCGCCATAGACAGCGCTTTAAAGCGCTGCCTAATCCCTCGCTGCTAAAGGTATAGACAGTGCTTTGGTTATTGTAAAAGCGCTGCTAAAGATACCCTTTAGGCAACGCTTTTACCTTAAAAAGGCTGCTACATATACCCTCTTTAGCAGTGCTTTACTTTAGACAGCGCTTTTTTTATTGCCCCTATAGCAGCGCTTTCACTTTAGACAGCGCTTTTGAAAGACTTTTAGGTAGAGTTTAGACAGCGCTTTACAATAAAAGTGCTATCTATTCCCCCCCTTTAGGCAGCACTTTTTGCACTTTAGACAGCGCTTTCCTCCACTTTGGACAACACTTTTTATTAAAAGTTGTGTCTAATCCCCCCATTTAGGCAGCGCTTTCCCCCACGAAGCTTTTAAATATAAAACTTGTTTTCATTTAAAACAAAGCGCTGCCTATTATAAAGTCACCATATATGCACCAAATTTTCACCATTTTTGCACCAGGTTTTTACCAGAATTTGCAGCAAAATTTAATAAACTTGAAACAAATTTGTAGCTTCAATATAAAATTTGAAACAACAACAACATCAATATACATCTTCCATTCATATTTTCACAATTTTTCATAAACTTGAAACAACAACAACATCAATATATACAACAATGAAACAACATTAACAATGAATTACAAAATAGCTCTATCTTCTACATCGATCTGCACCTATAACCTGAAACGAAATCAAAAAATTGAAATTCATACCATCATAAATAACCAAACAACAACAACAACGACGACAACAACATTGCAACACAACTATAAAGACATATATTATATTCCCAAAAATCAAAGTTATACCTTATAATAAAATTCTCAACTCCATAACAAATTGACACCAATCCTCCATAAGTTCATCCAATTGATCTCTTGAGTAATGAGCACACTTGAATTCATCAAAGTACCACATAATAATATAACATAATATTATTTACTTAAAACACAAAGTATTTTATGAGAAATCTTAAAATAATTCCTAAGTTAAAAATTCATACCGTGGATGGAATCTCTAATCGATCCAAAAGAAGAGTTTCTTTCATAAACCTCAACATAAAATAACCGCAATCTATACCATTACACCGACGAGGACACTACACATGGAAAGAAAATATGGATATACATCAAGATATACACCTTAACTTTTTTTATCAAGTATCATCACTATATAATCAAAATTGTGAAAATATACCTCCACTTTGATCCACGAAATGTTGTTGACTATACTCTTTGGTACTTGAATATCTCTCTGTGCTCAAAAATTTTGTAGAATATTATAATAAAATATAAAGGAATATTTAAAACTATCTCACATAAATAATTAAATATGCATGCGAATATTTTAGAACAATCTCACTTACGTATCAATCGTCTTCTTCATATCTGGGTATGTTGTCCAATCATTGTCCAACGAATCCAGATAATATACAATTTCTGTCACAGGATTAATCGCAACCAATAACCAGTGTCCACTGTAATATTAAACAAAGGTTAGATGGAAACTTTCTACACAACGTCAAAAAACGAAAAAAATTATAATAGGGGAAAGTTAGAATGAAAATCTTACTTGGGGCCAGTATTAAATGGTAAAAAGAAAAAAATTTATGTATCTTTGCTGGCCATAAATAAATGGAGTACAAACACTATTACTTCATCTGGTTTTGAGTTGATTGATGCTTGTTGTAGGATTTTTCCGTAAACAAGTATTTTTAATTATCGATTCCTCAGGGATTGGTGTATGTTATAGTCTTTCAATAGGAAAGTGTATTTTAAGATATTGTAACCAAGGGGTTTGTTATCTATTCTACTAGAACCATGAGTTTCCAAACAATACTAAATTAATTCTTTCAAAGAGAGTTATGGTTTGGATTAAAGAGAGTTTGAGATTGTTTTCAAATTAAGGAGGCATGTCAAGATTAGTTTCATTGATCTAGTTTCATACA
This sequence comes from Vicia sativa, assembly GCA_021764765.1. Classification (NCBI taxonomy): domain Eukaryota; kingdom Viridiplantae; phylum Streptophyta; class Magnoliopsida; order Fabales; family Fabaceae; genus Vicia; species Vicia sativa. The sequence continues at coordinate 241,925,379 of CM038792.1, forward strand.
TATTCAATTAATCAAGTGATGAACATAATGGATGATTTCTATAAATACATATCCTCTCAATCTTGTAGATTTCCCACCAAGATTGTGAATGTTATCATGTTAATCCTTGCACGATTCCTCACTACAACTATTAACATGATAATCATTAAGTTCAATATTTTGTAAACACTAACACACAAATCTATTCCTAGCATTTGTTTGTTAGAGGATGAATATCCTAGGTCTACTTTGAAGTATTATTTTCCAAGCAAAACCCAAAGCATAAAGATGAAGAACAAAGAGATTCAACTATATTAATCATCAACCATGTTCATACACAAATGGATTAAAAGAAATACATACTATAAAGATCAACTACCTCTAATCTTGACACAAAAAGAGATTAGCTACTCATTTCCATGGTTGCTTTGCTCTCAAGATTGTTGGTAGAGATGATGAACATAAGAAAAATCAAGAGAAAAGCTATGGTTTTTCTTACAATTCTTGCCCTAGATATTTTACAAAGATGAAAGATAATGATGATGAAGTGTTTCTTCCTTCCTTTACAAGCCAAAAAGTCAGTTGAAGTGATGGGTTGGTGGCTCAAAAGGTGAAAGCATGGGCTGTCCTTTTTTCTGAATTTCGCAGATCGCTGAGTGCAGTAAGTCGGCAGCGATCATGTTCACCAGCTGAGCGACTGTAGCATGCTTCCTTCATCCATAATTATCTTAAAAAAGAATCATCCCTAAAGCTCTTCAAAATTCTTGAATCCAAGCTTGGGAGAATTAGTCAATAAATTCCTACAATTAAGAGTGAAATAAGTTAAAGAATATATATTAAACAAAAACTAAATAAAAACCTAATTAAACAAAAATACTAGAATAAATAATACTAATTAATTAAAAAGACATTGTTAAGGACCACAAAATAATGTACAAAATAACTACAATTTGGTCCTTAACAATGCTGCATGGACAAAGTTGAGAATTATGAAAGCGAATATGGATTCCAATCCACGTGGGCGCATCAATTTGTCATAGAAAAACCTTAAATAAAAACATCATTAACATTAATTATTCATTGAAATGAGTAAATAAATTATTCAATTAATTAAACAAATTTAATCGGGGTATACTTGATGTATGTATTGATAACAGCGAGGCCTAATGTCAAATGTCCAAAAACTTGTTCCAAATCCTCCTTACCAATTGTTGTGATGCCTTCAAAACCATAAATGTCCGCATCCATGGGTATAAGACTAGTACCACCTTGCGAAATAGTTGTGAAGCTTACATATGTCTGAAGGCACAACCTATATTGAGAAGTATTTTTCGTTCTAGTCGCGGTCTTCTTACCAACATCCTTTTTTTGTGTGGGAATGTTGCTAATTACAGTCTCCTTACCCCTACTGACTTGTTCAATATCTTTATTAGGAATAATCTAAATATCATAAAATTAGTTTGGTTAAGTATAAGATGACGAATTAACATTATCTATGCATAAATATCATATAATTGTGTTGTACCTATTTTTTGGTGCCACTAACTCGGTTTTCCGCGTAATCCCCTTATCTTTTGGTTTGGATTTTGAATGAGTCTAACATTACCATGCAAAAAATATGTAAGTAAAATGATCGTAAAAAAATTGAGTACTCAAAGGTTCATAATGGTTTTAAGTATACCTCATCATCTACGCGAATGAGTCTTGACGGCCATGCAACATATGCTCATATTGCCTCTCCCACCAATGTTGCATCTGAAACTTCGTCCGGTATTGGTAATAACGCACCCTCCTCTAGAGAAATATCAATAGATACTTTCAAATATCCAGAAGGAAACAGTTTATGGTAAAGTACTTCTCCCAGAGTGTTTGCATTTTTCCCTTGCCAACCATACGATAAGTCGGTGTCTCTAAAAAGAGTTGACAAGGTGAAATGCCCTAAAACCAATAATAAATATGACATTTTTAATGTGTATATATGTCAGATAAATAAATTAAACTAATTTAATTTCATAATAATATATATAATTACCTCGGGAATACTCGGTTGAACTGCACAATTGACACTAGCTATGTCACTAGTATCTTTAAAACCTGAAGCTTCCCTTTATAATTGATGTCTTGCTTTATCCTTCCTCAATTCAAGAACTTAAACTTCTAATGCATCCAACCTTGCCTGCAGTTCTTTATTTCTAGCAGCTTTTGTCTTTGGATTGTTCTTTTTCAAGGATGTTGGAGTAATCCCATGTCCCTTACCCCTCACCCGACCAAAATACTCACGAACATCGAATCTCTACTAAGTATGCTTCTGCAATCATCTGGAGGTATAGACTGAGACAATTTCTCCTAAAATTCGTATGAATATTGAAAAAGCATGAATATTATATGTTAATAAAATTTTGATTTAATTAAAGAATTAATGTTATACTTACACATTTCTCAAAAATTTGTTGTACATCTTCTTTAACAACTCCATCCTTACTCACACGGGCAGCCTTCCACAAAACATGTTTTGGAAGAGATGTTTCAGAACTATTCTCCTCTTTTAACTACACATTAAGACAAAAAATAAGATCAGTTATAACTCATGATGCACAAGTATATCATTGCAATTTATAGATACTTACATTTTTTTGTTCTAAGTGTGCATATCCCATACGCCTTTTTTTATGGATACGCGGGAGATGATGCTCTTTGGCGATTTACGTCACTTACACTCTAAAATTTTGGGGTTTTTTCGTTTGGCTTTAAAAACTTTCCATTCTTTAAGTGAAATCTCATCTGCATATGTCGTTGGACGCTCTGAATCAACAAAATTATGTTCGACATCTTTAAGATACTTTCTGTTTAATAAGATCTAAACCCTCTTAATATATTTCTGGACAATTGAAGACAATAATCTTTTATGCTATCATAAATGTCGAAAGACCTCTACGAAAAACATACACAGAGTGCGTTAGTATAAGTAACTTATATACATAATCATAATTTAAACACATAATGTACAGTACCTGTATCTCACTACAATTTTTTTTAGCGTCATCCAACTTTTCATCTCTCCACTCATCACATGTAATTGGAATTTCTCTCCATACAATTGTACCAATGTAACTTGTCAATTTAGAATCGTTAGGCCCAATTAGTTGGTCACTTGGATTCCAATGCACATCATATTTTTTGCCTCTATCTCTATCACGAACGATATTCTTCATAATAGTTTTTCGTCGTTTAATTTCTCTTTCCATTCCCTTACCAGATTATGGAGAGTGATGGGGATCGGAGAGAAGGAGAATGATTGTTGAGAGAATCAACGACGAAGATGGGTTTCGAGAGTGACGACGTAATGTTTGTCGTTGCAGAAAGAATAAAAAATGTGTTTCCAATAACATAGTTTGTAACTTTTTTTCCAATTTTAATTGACCTTAGGCAGCGCTTTTAAAAAGCGCTGTCCAAAGTGTGGCTTTAGCAGCGCTTTGGCCGTATGGCAGCGCTTTCTATAGTTGGGCCTTTAGGCAGCGCTTTGAATTTAGGCAGCGCTTTCTATAATTTATTTAATTTAATTTTAATTTTAATTGACCTTAGGCAGCGCTTTCTAAAAGCACTGCCAAAAGTATGGCTTTAGCAGCACTTTAGGTCTATAACAACGCTTTCTACTGTTGACTCATGCGCTTTCTTATGTGAACATAAGACGTCGCTTTTACTTAACTTTAGGCAGCGTTTTTTTATAAAGCGTTGTCTAATGTATATAGTTTAAAATTTAAAATTTTATCAGGGCCTATGGTAGCGCTTTGGCACAGAAGCGTTGTCTAATGTGCGCTGCCTAAAAGCAATTTTGGCATAGTGCTGGTTTGTTTCAAGGATACTTTTACGAAGTGGTTCCGCTTTTGTAAATCTCAGAGAGTTAGAATCGGGAAAGTTGGAGTTATTTGGTTGGCTACCTATTGGAATATCTGGATTCTTATGAATGATATTATATTTGAGAACCATGGTTGAAATATTCTTTATGTAGTCTGAAGCATTAAAATTTTGATTTGGAAATGGTCTCTAATTGGTGATATTGTTAAAAGCAATTGCAACTTTTATGATTTTTGTGGAGATTCGTTGTATTTTTTTATCATAGGAACAATTGATTTGCAATCTCTCTTTTGTCGAGTTATTTTTTTTATTCTTTTGTAATCAAGTTTGAGAACCCTACGTTCTCTTTTATGTATATAACTTGCTTAAAAAAAAAAAAATGAACCAAACTAAATCATGTTAAGTTGATAGTTAATGAATTATTGAGTGAATGATGTGTTTTGTAAAATACACTATTATTATTCGGTGTTATGATATTTAGGTGTATTTTATTATATATTATATGATGTCTTTCATTAAAATTGATTGATTATAATTATAAAAAACTAACTGTATAAAAAAAATTCAAACTCAAATAGACATTGATTTAAATTTTTAAGAATTTGAAAGATGAAAAAATGAAAATAATCCAATCGAAATATAAATAAATTGATACTAAAATTTTGTGTCAGAAAGCACATTTCATAAATAAATAAATAAATAAATGAATATGTTCATGCAATAAGTTTTTATATGATGAGCCTGGTTATCCTTGGCTAGAACATCACCATAACTAAAGGAGGGTCAAAATTTGGTCCATGCAAACTTAAAGGACATAGAGGTAGTGGAACTCATAAAGGATATCACAAACTAAATGAAGAAAAGGTAGGCACGTAAGTGTTTATCTTTTGTTTCTAATTATCTAAGAAGCTACCCAATTTGATAGATTAATGCCTTTTATAGCTTTTCTATTATGTGTCTCTTTGAGAAAGGAGAGGTATGTGTCTAGGGCTATCTTTTATATCAAGAAAAAGAAGAAGGATGATGCTAAATCTAACTTTTGATGATATATAAAAAGCTGTCTTTACTATTTAGTTCTTCCACCATCTTGGGATCATCATGCTCAATAATATGAAATAATATTTAAATTATAATATATGCCATTAGAGGAATCCAATGATGAAAGTTCATAGCTTTTCTTCTTTTGATATTTTGTTTTAGGTTTTAGAATAGTTTGTTCACATTCAAATTAATCAATGTAATGTTTTTTTATTATAAATGATTAAATTAAATATTTAGATATTATAAAGATCAATCTCAATATAAATTAATATAAAGATCAATCTCAATATAAATTAAATTTCCAAAGTAGTAAAATTTGATAATGATAAAAAATAAAACTTAGTATGATTGGATATTTATAGCATAAGAATGACCCGGTTTAGGTGTTAAAGATGTGCATTTAGAAATATGTAACTTTTAAATAAATTAGTGGATACTCGTGCATTTGTATGAATATTTGTGTGTTATGCACAATTATTTTTAAATGTAAAAAAAATGAGAAGAAAGACAAATAATTTTTTTAAGCAAAAGAGTATATTCTTTAAAATATATATTTTTAGTTATATTTAGATTATAATATAATTTTTTTATATATAAAAATATTTAGATCAGTCGTATATTTTGTCATATATAAATATTATTTTTGTTTTAATATCATTTATAAAAATATTTAAATCAATAAAAACTTGTGAAAAAAAATATGTGAAAACAAATTTTAATGTGAAAATAAATTTTATTGACTGACCACATATTTGGATAAATAGTTTCATTTTTCTAGTTTCACATCATTTACTAAAATTTTATTGATTCAATATATAATTCATAATTGGATCAATAGTTTTACTTTTTATTTTTCCGTTTCATATGAATTCCACGACATGAAAAACTAAATTTATCAAAATTTTATCAACTCATTACATTGAATAATAATTTTATATTTTCCTATTTCATATGATTTTCATGATATAAGAAAATAAAATTTATTAAAATTTTATTGACTAACTTTATATTTGAATCAATAATTTATTGGGCATTTGATCTTTAACTTCCCTTAACTCCGCAACGAATTTGAAACTAGCTTGGGAGTTTTTTAATTCTGATGAGCAATGGGTTGTTCTTGTTAGATGTCGTATTTTGAGAAATCATAAGTTCATCAAGCATCATACTTTCTGTTAAGGACCAAATTGTAGCTATTTTGTACATGATTTTGTGGTCCTTAACAATGCCTTTTTAATTAACTAGTAGTATTTATTCTAGAATTTTGGTTTAATTATGTTTTTATTTAGTTTTTGTTTATAATATATTATTTAACTTAGTTTACTTTTAATTGTAGGTTTTTATTGATTAATTATCTCAAGCTTGGATTCAAGGACACTTGAAGAGCTCTTGGGATGATTCTTTTTGAAGAAATTTTTGGATGAAGAAGCATGCTTGTGTCGCGGTTGCAAGATGGCTCCATGAATAACCGGCTTAGCGGATGAAAAAAGAAAAAGGACAGGCCCATGCTTTCACCTTTTTGACCACCTAATCCATCATTCCCAGCTGGCTTTTGGTGTGAAAAGTGGTGGAACATCACTTAATCATCATTATCATCATTGTTAAAAAAATTAGGCATAGAATTTGTAAGAAAAACATAGTTTTTCCTCTTGATTCTTCATTGTTCATCATCTCCTCCAACAATCTTGTGAGCAAAGCAACCATGGAAATGTGTGGCTAAGCTCTTTTTGTGTCAAGATTAGAGGTAGTTGATCTAACTAAGTATGTATTTCTTTTAATCCATTTGTGTATGAACATGGTTGATGATTAATATAGTTGAATATCTTTGTTCTTCATCTTTTTATGCTTTGAATCTTGTTTGAAAAATGATGCTTCAAAGTAGACCTAGGATATTCATCCACTAATGAACAAATGCTATAAATAGATTTGTGTGTTAGTGTTTACAAGTATTGAGCTTAATGTTTATCATGTCAATAGTTGTGGTGAGAAATCATTCAAGGATTAACATGATAAAACTCACAATCTTGGTGAGAAATCAACAAGATTGAGAGGATATGTATTTATAGAAATCATCAAACTAGTTCATCACTTATTAAGAAAATGCATATGAAACTAGGTCAATGAAACTAATCTTGACATGCTTCCATCAATTAAAAACAAACTCCATCTCTCTTGAATCCAAACCATAACTCTCTTTTGAAAAGACTATTTTAGTTACTTGCTTGGAAATTCATGATACTAGTAGCTTAGGAAACAAACCCTTTGGTTACCTAAATCTTAAAATACACTTTGCTATTGAAAGACTACAATATACACCAATCCCGGTGGAATCGATAATTACAAATACTTGTTCGCGGAATATTTTTACAAAAAAATGGCGTTGTTGCCGGGGATTAGCGTTTGATATTGCTAGTATCGCAATAGTTGTGTGTTTTAAGATATTTTTCTATTAATCTCTCTTTGTTTCTTTTGTGTGGCTAGACTTTTTCAGGAATTAGTTTATGCGAGGAAGTGTTCCGGCCGATCAACTCCTTTTCGATCCTGAAATTGAAAGGACGGCAAGAAGACTTAATAGTAGTGCTAAAAGAAGGAAAAGACTAGCTAGGCAAAGGCAAGAAAGAGGAGAATCATCTACTTCTTCTACACCACCCGTGTTAGGAGAAGTCATTATGGAGGAGAATCAACCACAACCACCACCACTACCACCGAGGGGGCCTTGTGTAAATAGCCCTCGTCACACCGCTCAATTTGCTCACCAAGCAAATGCAAGGTTCACGGAGATGAAGACGGGCTTGCTCCAACTTCTTTATGCAAGTCCTTTTCATGGCCATGACCATGAAGATCCTTACACCCACCTCACTAAGTTCTATGAGATCGCGGAAGCGGCCGGAGCTCCGGAAGACCAAGAGGAGCAATACTTTCAAAGACTTTTCCCTCATTCTTTAGTGGGGAAGGCAAAGGATTGGTATCTCGACCAACTACAAGAGACAATGACAAATTGGAATGTGTTGAAGGAAAAATTCCTCGAAAGATTTTTTCCTCAATCACGTTTCATGGAGGCAAAAACCGCAATTTCGGTATTTTCACAAGGAGTTAACGAGCCTTTGAATAGGGCTTGGGAAAGGTATAAGTCCATGCTTAGAGAGTGTCCTAGCCATGGTTTTGACGAGCTCACCCAAATTCATATCTTCCGAAATGGTCTCCAACCTCAACACAAATTGTTGTTGGATGCTACGGCGGGAGGATCTTTAATGGAAAAAACACCATATGAAGCAATTCAAATAATTGAGAAGATGGGGAGGAATGACCACCAAACTCAACATGATCAAGGAGGTGCGCAAGTAAAACCGGGAGTTCTTGAAATTGGCTCTAGTCACGAAGCACTTGTAGCGCAAAACAAATTGTTTGCGAAACAAGTTGAAGAATTGACAAAACAAATGGCAAGGCTTCCTCAACAAATCATGGAGATGCAAGGAACATCTAGCAAGCAAACTCAACAAATTTCTTGTTGTGAATTGTGTAAGGGGGATCACAAAACCGGATTTTGTCCTCCGGAAAATGAAGAAGCAAATTATATGGCCAACCAAGGGCAAGGATACCAACCACGAGCTCCTTATCCTTATCAAAATCAAGGCCAAGGTTACCAACAAAGAGGTAACCAAGGTTATCAAGGCGGGTGGAGACAAGACAACAACAATCAAGCTAGGCAAAATCCATACCAAACTCAAAATCAAAATCAAGCTCAACCTCAAAATCAACCTCAAAATCAAGTGAGATCTTCCAACATTCAAGATACTCTAGCTCAATTCATGCAAGCTTCTATGGCAAACCAAAAGAGCACGGAGGCATCTATCAAGAATTTGGAAACTCAAATGGGGCAATTAGCAAAGCAAATTTCTGACCAAAGTGCTTCGACATCATTTTCTCCAACTACTCAAGCAAATCCTAAGGAGCATTACAAAGCTATTACAACTAGGAGTGGTAGAGTTTGTGATGAGAAAAAGAAAGTTGTTGAAAAGAAAAAGAAAGTTGTTGAAAAGAAAAAGAAAGTAGTAGAGAGAAAAGATCAAGTGGAGAAGGATGAAGAAGTAGTAGTGGAGGAAGTTGTAGTTGAAAAAGATGATGAGGTTGTAGTTGAAAAAAATGATGATGTTGATGTGGGGGATGATTTAGTTGAAAATGATGTTGTAGTCGAAAATGAAAATGTTGATGGTGTAGTTGAAAAGGAGAAAGTGGAGGAAAGGAAGAAGAAAATGAGAAAGGGAAAGCAGAAGGAAGTCACTCTTCCATTAAGAAACTTACCTTATCCTCACCTTCCTTCTAAAAAAGATGATGCTAAGCACTATGCTCGGTTTATAGATATTTTTAAGCAATTGAAAATAAACATTTCATTCACCGAGGCATTAGAGCAAATGCTGAAATATGCAAAATTCATTAAGGACATATTGACAAAAAAGAAGCGGTACACGGATCAAGAAACTATAATGGTTGATGCAAGTTGTAGTGCGATAATTCAACGCACTATTCCAAAAAAAGAAAGTGATTTGGGGCGTGTAACCTTGCCCGTTACCATTGGGGATGTCTATGTCGGCAAAGGATTGATTGACTTGGGATCAAGTATCAACTTGATTCCATTATCCATTGTAAAGAGGTTGGGGGAGATCGAATTAAAGTCTACAAAAATGACGTTGCAATTAGCGGACAAGTCTATTACTCGCCCGCATGGTGTAGCTTTAGACTTGTTGGTAAAAGTGGACAAATTCTTTTTCTCGATTGACTTTGTTGTGATAGATATGGAGGAAGATGTAGATGCACCTCTAATTCTAGGTCGTCCATTCATGAAGATGGCTAGAATGATGATTGACATTGATGACGGTTTAATGAAGGTGAAGGTTCAAGATGAAGAAATTTGCTTTAATCTTTTTGAAGCAATGAAGCATCCAATTGATAAGAAAGATTGCTTCAAAATTGATGTTATCGAGGAAGAAACCCAAGAAGTGAATGATGATGATGATAGTCGAGATCTTGAGGAGTGTTTGGAAGGAATGGAGATTTCCAAGGAAATGCACCCATGGGAGGAAGAAGTGGAAATTTTGAAAAATGATCCAAAAGACGAAGAGCCAAAGCTTGAGTTGAAAGCACTACCATCTCACTTGAAGTATGTGTTTCTAGAGGAGGGAGGTAAGAAACCCGTAATCATTAGTAATACATTATCGGAGAAGGAGGAGGGAAGCTTAATTCAAGTTTTGAAATCTAACAAAAGTGCGATTGGTTGGGTTTTAGCCGATTTGAAAGGCATAAGCCCGGCCTATTGTATGCATAACATCATGATGGAGGAAGAGTATAAAACGGTAGCCCAACCTCAAAGGCGTTTGAATCCGGTGATGAAGGAAGTAGTTCGAAAAAAAGTGGTGAAGATGTTAGAAGCGGGGATGATTTATTCGATCTCGGATAGTACTTGGGTGAGCCCGGTGCATGTGATTCCGAAAAAAGGAGGTTTGACGGTTGTGTCGAATGATAAGGATGAATTAGTGCCTACAAGAAAAGTAACGGGATGGAGAATGTGCATCGACTACCGAAGGCTTAACAAAGCAACGAGAAAGGATCACTTTCCTCTTCCGTTCATGGACCAAATGTTGGAAAGGCTCGCGGGTCAACAATATTATTGCTTCTTGGATGGTTACTCAGGGTACAATCAAATATCAGTGAATCCGGAAGATCACGAGAAAACGACTTTCACATGTCCTTTGGGAATATTCGCGTATAGACGTATGCTTTTCGGCTTATGTAATGCGCCGGCAACATTTCAAAGATGCATGCAAGCCATATTTGCCGATTTGATTGAGAAAACAATTGAAGTTTTTATGGATGATTTCTCCGTCTTTGGAGCGTCATTTGATTTGTGCTTGTAAAATTTGAACACCGTCTTGAAGAGGTGTGTGGATACCAAATTGGTCTTGAATTGGGAAAAATGCAATTTCATGGTGACCGAGGGAATTGTCCTTGGCCACAAAATATCTTCAAGAGGAATCGAGGTCGATAAAGCAAAGATTGATGTGATCGAGACGCTTCCCCCACCTACCAATGTCAAAGGCATTCGGAGCTTTCTAGGACATACGAGATTCTATCGAAGATTCATCAAAGACTTCTCAAAGATAGCTAAGCCTTTGAGCAACTTGCTCAACAAAGATAAGTCCTTCTTATTTGATAGAGATTGTTTAATGGCTTTTGAAAAATTGAAAGAGAATTTGATAAATGCACCCATAATCACCGCGCCTAATTGGAAACTTGATTTCGAATTGATGTGTGACGCAAGTGATTATGCGGTGGGAGCCGTGCTTGGCCAAAGGAAGAACAAAATTTTCCATGCTATTCATTATGCGAGCAAAGTTTTGAACGATGCTCAAATTAATTACGCAACAACCGAAAAAGAGTTGCTCGCAATTGTATATGCATTGGAAAAGTTTCGTCCTTATCTTATTGGTTCAAAAGTAGTGGTTTTCACGGATCATTCCGCGATTAAATATTTGCTTACCAAACCGGACTCCAAACAAAGGTTAATCCGATGGATTCTTCTTTTACAAGAATTCGATTTGGAGGTACGAGATAAAAAGGGTTCGGAGAATTTGGTAGCGGATCATTTATCTCACTTAGTGAACGTGAAAATTACGGACAAAGAAAAGGAGGTGAATGAGGAGTTTTCGGATGAAAAGTTGTTTGCAATCCAAGAGCGGCCGTGGTTTGCCGACATGGACAATTACAAAGCCGCGGGATTAATGCCGGAGGATTTAACATGGAATGAAAAGCGAAAATTCTTGGCCGATGCCAAGTATTTATGTTTGGGACGAACCTTATGTTTTTAGGTTGAGTAGTGATGGGTTGTTAAGAAGGTGTGTGTCTAATGAGGAAGCCAAAGACATTCTTTGGCATTGTCACAATTCCCCTTGTGGGGGACACTACAATGGATTGCGAACGGCCACCAAAGTCCTACAATCGGGATTTTATTGGCCTTCGCTATTTAAAGATGCTTACGCTCATGCTAAGTGTTGTGATAAATGCCAAAGAAGTGGCAGTATAGGCAAGAGGGATGAGATGTCTTTAAATAATATGTTGGAAGTCGAGGTGTTTGATTGTTGGGGAATTGATTTTGTTGGTCCATTTCCATCATCTTTTTCAAATGAATACATTCGTGTGGCTGTTGATTACGTGTCTAAGTGGGTGGAGGTCATTGCTTCACTGAAGGCCGACGCCAAAACCGTTATAAAATTTTTAAAGAAAAATATTTTTTCTCGGTTTGGTGTGCCTCGGGTGTTAATTAGTGATGGCGGTTCGCATTTTTGCAATACACTATTACAAAAACTTTTGAAACAATACGATGTAAAGCATAAGGTGACAACTCCCTATCACCCGCAAGCGAATGGTCAAGCCGAAGTGTCAAACAGGGAAATTAAAAAGATTTTGGAAAAAACTGTTTCGGGTTCTCGAAAAGATTGGTCACAAAAATTGGATGAAGCTTTATGGGCGTATCGAACCGCCTATAAAGCTCCTATCGGACTAACCCCGTTTCAGGTTGTTTATGGCAAGACTTGTCACCTCCCTGTGGAAATGGAACACAAAGCTCTATGGGCTCTCCGATTCTTGAATTTCGATCCTTCTTTGGCGGGTGAAAAGAGAAAAGTGCAACTCGTGCAATTGGATGAAATGCGAGATGGAGCGTACCATTCCAACCGGAAGTACAAGGCAAAAGTGAAAGTTTCTCATGACAAAAAGATCAAGCATAAGGAATTTCGACTGGGGCAAAGTGTCCTCTTGTTTAATTCCCGGATGAGACTTTTTTCGGGAAAACTTAAGACAAAGTGGTCCGGTCCTTTTCTAATCAAGGAAGTGAAAGACTATGGTGTCGTTGTTTTGCAAGACCCTGCGGGAAAAAGTGAATGGACTGTGAATGGGCAGCGTTTGAAACGGTATGTTGGTGGAGAGGTGAGCCGCGACATTGCCGCATCCTACTTTGATGATCCTTGATCATTCTGAACCGTTGAGCTCTACCGACGTTAAACAAAGCGCTTGTTGGGAGGCACCCCCAACATTGTAAGTATTTATGTTGCACTCATTTTGACATGTCCCTTTAGTTAATTTGCTGTTTTTATAAAAATTTCAAAATTCTGTAGGTCGCGCTTAGCGCGCATCTTGGCCCATCTGGCAGAACATTTCGCGCTTAGCGCGGTCTGGGGCGCGCTTAACGCGGTCTGCGTGATTTTTTAAAAAAATATTTTTCAAAAAAACCGGTTTTTCTTAGGCCCAACTTAATCTTGGGTTATATTTAAATAAAATAGGGTTTAGTTTACCCTTTTTCCCTCTTTTCCCTCTTCACTCAAAACCTTATCAAGAATCTGAAAAACCCCAACCCCAAATAAACACATTCTTGCGAATTTCTTGTTCAAATCTTCAACCCAAGCATCTAGGTATGTTATTCTATGGTTTTCCCTTTCCAATTTCGTTATTTTCTGTTGTTTAGGTTAGATTTTAGAAACCAAGGTGTTGGAATTTAGGATTTTTCTCTTAGGATTAGGTTGTTTAGATTGTAGAGAAGGCTTAGGTTAGGATTTTCGCTCATAGTAGGCTTGTTTTCTTTGAGGAATTTCTTTTCTGTAAGAATTTTTAAAATCGCAGGCCTCGCTTAGCGGTCTGGAAAAATTCTTCTGCTGTGTTTTTGTATTATTTGTTGAGTCTAGATGCTTTGGTTGATTGGTTTCTACTGTTGTTTGCATGATTTATCTCTAACGGGCATTTTGGTGTCAATTTTCATTGATTTTTGTGTTGTTTTCAGATGGCTCCTAAACGACAACGGGTTTCTTCCGTCGGGGCTGGGTCCTCTCGATCCGCTCCTTTTGATGGTGATCGTTTTCTAGGGCCTGCTCAAGAGGCAAGATACAAAGAGCTGGAGGAGCGGAACATTTGGACCGAGCGGATCATCCGGCTCCGAGAGCAGGGACATTATGCCACCCCTGATGTTATCCTGGACAACTATGGTTTGGGTGTTCTGTGTGAGCCCCAGACCAAAGTTAATGTTGAGCTGGTAAGGGAATTTTATGCCAACGTCATTCCTACTGAGGGGCGAGAGTTTCCTTTCACTTCTATGGTTCGAGGCAAGTTGGTTTCATTTTCTCACACTGCTATCAACAACTAACTGGGCATTGATTGGACAGCCCCAGAGGATCAGTTGGATGTTTACCACGACCACCTGGCTCGTTGTAATTGGGATCATGCTATGTTGCGGAGGAAGCTGTGTTTGTCCGGGCACTCCTATGAGCTGAACAGGGCTGGCCAACCACTAAAATTAAATCGGTCCAGCCTGAAAACTAGTGCCCGTGTGCTGATGTGTGTGGCCCTTTACAATCTGAGACCTAGAAGCCACACATCTTCTATTCCCATGGAGACCGCCGGCCTCATTGCTTATATGCTCGATGAGGAGCAAATTGATTTTGGCCGGCTTATTGCTAATGAGCTAAAGAGGGTTGCATTGAGTTATACCTCCAGGGGGAGCGTATAAAATGTGCCCTAACTTATCCTGGGTTGATCATGGGCCTTCTGAAAAGGGCCAAAGTTGTTTTTCCTGCTGTGGGGCACCTGACGATAGATGGGATCATTGATGACAACTACTGTGATCGCTATTGTAGGACCTTGGATGATAACTCTGCCGCCCGGGCTGTTCTTGTAGCTGCTGCACTTCCTCATGCCAGTCCCTCTGAAGAATGGAGCCGGCAAATGCATTTTGCTCATCAGCGAGCATTTATGTATATGCACGAGAGCATGGAGAAAATGGCATTGCAAATCAGAGAGCTGGGGGTGAATCACTTCACTCGTACAAGCGAGCAGCTGAGTGCTTATGCAGGTTGGCCCGGGGTCGGGCCAAATGCAGAGGAGGAGGTGGGTGATGTTGATGGTGATGAGGAGAGTGATGATAATGGAGAGGGCGGTTCTGGTTCTGAGTCTGGTTCTGAGACTCCTGGAGATTCCATCCTCGAGGCTTCAGATTGATTGTCTTTATTTTATTGTCTTTATTTTTATTTTAGCACTTTTTAGTTTTTGGTTTTAGTTCTTTTAAACTTTTGAATTTTGTTTGTTGCCATCCAATTTTGGGATGTGCTTGTAATTCCAATTAGCATTTTGTAGGCATGGAGCCTAAATACTTTTTAGTTTTATACACCATTTTGGGGTGTCTTTTATTTTATTTTATTTTGTTTTATTTTATTTTTAGATTATAGGTTATTTATTTTGAATTGTACTTCTTTTGGTTTGTCCCGGTTTTTCGACGGTTCTCAAAAGCAAGTAAGTGTGTTTCACCAAAGTGATGGTGATGATATAATTCTCGACTCGATCCACAAATAAGGTACATATTTAATCGTTTTGTAGAATATTAACATGTCTATGAAATTTGTGCTTTATGCAAAATATCTCGGCATGTACAAAAAATAATAATTTGTGTTCACATTCGAATCATTAGGACTTAAACCACAAAGGTGAGAAGCTTTCCACCTTATACCAAATATTGAGTGTCTAATAGTTTTGTTAACTCGTGTGATTCATGCTTAATCTCCATTTGTTTGTGATAATTTGGAAACTTAGAGATGATCAAGGCAATTTTTGTGCATTATGAGAAAAACCATCAATTCCAAAAGGGCCTCAACTAACCGTGAGTGAGTGAATCCTTGTGAACCCTTTTGAGCTTTAATTGCATTTGTAGGATGAATTTGTCAAATCAACTAATTGTTAATTAGGCCACTTAATAGTTGTTGATAATCTTTGAAAATTCAATGATGATTCATTCTATAAATTTTTCTTGTTTGAGAATACCAACCCTTTTGTGATTAACCCTTTGAAGAGCATGTTCTTGAATAAAAAAAGGATTGATATAAATGAAGTTGGGGAGGTTGATCAAAAAGAACCTAGAATTGATGACACAATGATCCTAAAGAAAGAAAAAAAAATATAGAGAAAAGAAAAATACAAAAGAAGAAAAATTTGTATATGAAAAGAAAACAAAAGAAAAGAAAAAAGAGGATCATTGTGTGAAAAAGAAAAGTGGTTGTGAATAATAAGAAGGAAGTGGGAATTAATTTGTGAAATGCTCTTCATACTCTTTAACCCAATTTGTTTCAATAGCTTTGTACTTAAATATCCCTTGTTTCTAACCTAAGCCAAGTTACAACCCTTGAAAGTCCTTAGTGGTCTTTGTTTCCATTTTGTTCATTTAACTTGTGTTGATGAATGCATGAATTATTCTGGATGTGCATGACTATTAGTGAGAGTGTTTAGTCCTTTGTAAATATTGCATTTTGTTCTTCATGAATATTGAAGAAATCATTAGGTGATTCAAGTGTGAACATATCTTTTATTTTGTCTACATGTGTTGATATATTATGTTTAGAACTTAATTCATATCCATGTTGTGTTTCGAAGAAGCGATCGATGTGTGCTTTTGCCGGGTATGTTGAGTTTGAACCATCATTCTTGTGTGAGTTGCATGCTTACATTTTGTTTCTTCTTGCTTAGTGACATTATTGACTTTTGTTTGGGGACAAACAAAGAAGTAAGTTGGGGAGAGTTGTTAAGGACCAAATTGTAGCTATTTTGTACATGATTTTGTGGTCCTTAACAATGCCTTTTTAATTAATTAGTAGTATTTATTCTAGAATTTTGGTTTAATTATGTTTTTATTTATTTTTTGTTTATAATATATTATTTAACTTAGTTTACTTTTAATTGTAGGTTTTTATTGATTAATTATCTCAAGCTTGGATTCAAGGACACTTGAAGAGCTCTTGGGATGATTCTTTTTGAAGAAATTTTTGGATGAAGAAGCATGCTTGGTCGCCGACAGCATGGGCCATGAATAACCGGCTTAGCGTGCGAAAAACAGAAAAATGACAGACCCATGCTTTCACCTTTTTGGCCACCTAATCCATCATTCCCAGCTGGCTTTTGGTGTGAAAAGTGGTGGAACATCACTTCATCATCATTATCATCATTGTTAAAAAAAATTAGGCATAGAATTTGTAAGAAAAACATAGTTTTTCCTCTTGATTCTTCATTGTTCATCATCTCCTCCAACAATCTTGTGAGCAAAGCAACCATGGAAATGTGTGGCTAAGTTCTTTTTGTGTCAAGATTAGAGGTAGTTGATCTAACTAAGTATGTATTTCTTTTAATCCATTTGTGTATGAACATGGTTGATGATTAATATAGTTGAATATCTTTGTTCTTCATCTTTTTATGCTTTGAATCTTGTTTGAAAAATGATGCTTCAAAGTAGACCTAGGATATTCATCCACTAATGAACAAATGCTATAAATAGATTTGTGTGTTAGTGTTTACAAGTATTGAGCTTAATGTTTATCATGTCAATAG
This sequence comes from Vicia sativa, assembly GCA_021764765.1. Taxonomy (NCBI): domain Eukaryota; kingdom Viridiplantae; phylum Streptophyta; class Magnoliopsida; order Fabales; family Fabaceae; genus Vicia; species Vicia sativa. The sequence goes on from CM038792.1 coordinate 241,942,659, forward strand.
TTGTGGTGAGAAATCATTCAAGGATTAACATGATAAAACTCACAATCTTGGTGAGAAATCAACAAGATTGAGAGGATATGTATTTATAGAAATCATCAAACTAGTTCATCACTTATTAAGAAAATGCATATGAAACTAGGTCAATGAAACTAATCTTGACATGCTTCCATCAATTAAAAACAAACTCCATCTCTCTTGAATCCAAACCATAACTCTCTTTTGAAAAGACTATTTTAGTTACTTGTTTGGAAATTCATGATACTAGTAGCTTAGGAAACAAACCCTTTGGTTACCTAAATCTTAAAATACACTTTGCTATTGAAAGACTACAATATACACCAATCCCTGTGGAATCGATAATTAAAAATACTTGTTCGCGGAATATTCTTACAACACTTTCTCGTCGATTTGGTCGAGCATTAGAGCGGAAGTCCCGTTAATCTTTGACAATTCTAATTGGTTACTTAGTAATGGCTCTTCGATTCGTTTCTGGATGGATGCTTGGTGCGGGGAGCCTTTGTTTTTGGAGATGGGTAATAGGGTTGTTTCGGAGGAGCTGCTGGTGGATAATTTTATTGTTAATGGTTGTTGGGACTTTTTGGGCAGCAATGTTCCAGATACCATGTAGGTTAGGATTCTTTCTTGCCATATTCCTTATGACCTCCGTCTTGACAAAAGACTCTGGAATTTTTCTGCTTCAAGGGATTTGTCCTTGAAGGATGCGTACGATTTCAAGCGAAACACAAGTGTTATTTCGGATTGGTGGGGGTGGATTTGGGCCAAGCAAATTCCTCCAGCAAAATCCTTCTTAGTTTGGAGACTATACCTTACTAGGTTGGCCACCGATGATCAGTTGAAGAGATTTGCTTTTGTTTTCCCCTCTATGTGTAGTCTTTGCTCTTGGGCGTAAGAGAACTCAGACCATCTCTTTTTTGATTGTGAGTTTGCATCAAAACTTTGGCGTTTGTTGGAATCGGCGGTGAATCTTAATTTCCGGATCTTACATTTGGAGGACATATGTAGAGGCTTTAAAATATAATGGGCATGCTCAATGTATGCTTGTCTTTAAAGTTGTTTGTGGTTTTTCTTTTAAATTCCATTTGGTTCAACCGTAACAATGTGAGATTTCGGGAGACTCGCATTTCTCTTACTTCATTTATTGCAGGTATAGTTTCGGCTTGTGGTATTGCTGGTAATAATTTTTGCAATCCAGAATTCATCAATATCAAAGATTTTGAGTTCCTCAAAAAGTTTAGAGTGAATATTCAACCTCCTTTGGCTCCCAAGATTGTGGAGGTTATTTGGAAACCACCCCTTGTGGTTGGATCAAAATTAATTGTGATGGGTCCTCTCTTGGAAACCCCAGTCCTTCAGCCTGTGGGGGTATTGTTCGCGATCATGATGGTAGGTTTATTGGTGCATATGCTGATTTTATTGGCATCTCCAACTCTCTCATTGCCGAACTTATCGGGGCTATGTTAGCTATTGAGTTCTCCTATGAGAAGGGTTGGAACAAGATTTGGTTAGAATCCGATTCTTCGGCGATGATTCGGGCTTTCTCTCTGCCATTCAAGGTCCCGTGGAAGATTTGTAACATGTGGGCGAATTGTGTTAATATAATTAACAGTAGATTCTTGCTTCTCATATTTTTAGAGAAGGAAACAGTTGTGCAGATGCTCTGGCGAATATAGGTTTAACGGTTACAAGATACACTAACTATAGTTGCATTATGATTTTTTTGAGGGAAAATTTTATAAAGAATAGGCTAGGTTTGCCTTTCTTTATGTTTGTACTGTTTGATTGGTTCAATGGTATCTTATTAAAAAAATCAATAATTTTATTTTTTTGTATAATATTATTTTGGATGACATAATTGTACTTCCCGTATTATATATATGAAAAGCAACAATAATAATCACTTTTATGAGCGAATCACAGGACTGGTCGAAAGAAGGGGTTGACAGACTTTGATGAGTCGAAAAAAGTAAGGTAAAATTTGTTGATAATAGTTCGTTGCAAGTAAAAGGTACTGGAAACATAATTTTTCAAATGAGTAATGGAGGTACACCTATGATTAAAGATGTGCTCTATGTACCTGGAATGAAGTGCAACATACTAAGTGTTGGAAAACTTGTAGAAAAAGGTTTCTTAGTTGTTATGAAAGATGAAGCTTTGAAATTGTTCGAAACCAAGAACAATTTGGTCTTAAAATCTCTGTTGTCGAAGAACCGGACACTTAAGACTATGATTAGTTCAAGTGAAGTACAATGTATAAAAATTTTATAGGCCACAGGGATAGTTGGTTGTGGCATTTAAGATTTGGACATTTGAACTTTCGATCACTCAATATGTTGATTACTCAAGATATGGTATCTGTTATCCCAAGTCTTGAGATGCCCGACAAACTATATGAAGGTTGTTTAGACGGAAAGTGTAACACTCTCTAAACCCCACGAAAATAGTATGGCATAATCAAAGTAAATTAGCATGCATATCAAAAGAGGGTGTCACATGTATTTCAAAAACTAACACTAATACATTGGTCATGTTCATAACACGCATTTAAATTCATGTTTCATACATTGACAACATATGCACATCACAGTGGAATAATTCTCATTTCAAAATAGTAATAAATGATTGAAATCCCATATTGGAAATCATATCGTAAAACATCAGGCACTAAGGCCAACCATCACATAATCTCGAATACAATATAATATTCTGAGAGTATAACAATGTCTCTCAAAACAACATAATTATAACATAAATCCAAGCATTACACGTGTTACATGACAAGAGCATGACAACTACCTAATAAGTAGATAAATAAGGAACTAATCTCCTCCCAATAATCCTTGCAAGAAGCATTGTTATCTTCAGTACCTGAGCGATGCCGTGAGAGACATCATTTTAATAGAAGGGTGAGAATTCATATCATTATGGAAATATATAATAATAAGCAATGCATCACATACAAACAACAATTGAATTCACCACACTTCATATAATCATGTATCCGACATTGTTCAATCATTCAAAATTCAAATATAATCAATCACTATTACCATTAATGTCACCTTTACATCAACATCACATAAAACACACCAAACATACATTTCATATCGACATATGATGCTTTATTTATGATGATGCTTTGTTAATTATGATGATATGATGAAAGTGGTGATTAATTCAATGAATGATGATGCGTTTTGACCAGTAGCGGTCATGTTGTTATTGAGGTGTTTCACATCATGCATTCATGACATATGATATGACATTGGTCCAGTGACGTTTTGTAGGATATTGACAAGTGATGTGTGTAGGAAGATATAGTCTAGTGAAGGCATCAATCCCATAGTGTGGATTGAGTTCAATATTGTGATGTGCTCTGGTTCCAAGCATGAATTGATCCTATTGGTGGTGATCTTTGAAGATAATAGTGGCTAAGTCGTCATTTATGTTTTGGTATCACATGCATGAGTCTAATGTAGTGAATTTGCATTATATGTGACATTTCATAATTATTGATGATATGATTGACGATGGTGTGATGATAATTGATGTGTTTGATGTGGGTATGTGATGGTGTGAGTAAAACATGAGGATTTTATGATGTGCAGTTCTTGTTGTCGTGCCATAACTTCTATATTTATTCCTTATGTGTTTTATAATAATCATGATTTACTCACCCTTTTTGCTTTGGAAATGTTGCCTCGAAACGTGGGTAACTTGCTGGTGATCAGGATTAGTGCAGAGAAGCTTAGAGGATAACTTCAGAGTGCGTTTATTTGCTTTTTGTTGACTAAAGGGAGTCTTGCTATGATATGTAACATCGGGGTTAAGATTGATTGGTTGTGAACCATGCATGATTTATTTATATTAAGATTTTGTATTAGTTTCATGATTTTTTTGTCATGTCTTGGATCATGAAGTTATAAACATGAAGTATGATTATTTTATTAACTACCTTTCATGGCATTGAGTTTATTTTATGGGGAAGTTTAAGGCTCATTAATTCCGCTGCGAAGTTCGAAATGAGTTTAGTTGTGATTATCAAAGATTATGTTTAAGTGTTGTTACAACCTGTGTCACGGAGCAAGATTATTTTTGAAATGATGTTCATGTGAAGTTGTGACATCCTTGCTGCTGTTTTACGTTTATTTATTTATTAAAAATATTCGTGAAAACGTGGGGTTTTAGAATAGTGTTACAGTGTTTATGTTCAGGTTGTAGCACATGATATAATAATCATTTTCTTATATATCGATGACTTGATATAATTGGAAATAGCTTGGAGAACTTGTCGAAGTTCAAATAGCTTATGACGAAGGAATTTGAAATGTTAGATCTGAGAAAATTTTCTTATTTTCTAGGCATTGAATTCAAATGTCGAAGCAAGGTGTGATGCTACATCAAAGAAATACTCAAGAGATTTAGAATGGATGATTCGAATCCTACATCCTCACCTGTCGAACCAAATGTGAAGTTGGAGAAGAATGGAGTGGAAGACAAAGTCGATGTAACTTTGTTCAAGCAAATTATGGGATCTCTGAGGTATGTGTGCAATACTCGACCTTATATAAGTTTCACAGTGGGATTAGTGAGTAGATACATGAGTGAACCAAGGGTGTCACACATGAAGACTGCAAGAAGAATCTTGAGATACTTAAAAGAATCGATAAACTGTGGAATACTATTTCGACAAGACTCTAAAAGCAAAGAAACTACCGTTGATTATTTTTCATATTCTGATTGGTGTGGAGATAAGGAAGAACGAATAAGTACAACTGGATATTTCTTTCAAGTATTTGGTGTCTCAATCTCATGGTGCTTGAAAAAGAAACCAATGGTGGAATTATCATTGTGTGAAGCTAAATATATAGCAGTATTCTATGATGCATGTCAAACAATTTGTTTCAGATCTATACTTGAAGAAATAAAGGTCGAAGTGAAGACACCTCTAGTGTTGCAAAACAACAACAACAAGTCAGCCATAAATCTGGCGAAGAATCCAGTTCTGCATGGAAGAAGTAAGCATATCAAAGTTAGGTTTCACTTCTTGAGGAAAAAGGTAAATCGAGGTGAACTTGAAGTTGGGCATTGCTCAAGTGAAGCACAATTGGTCGATATTTTTACCAAAGTATTGAAGATTGACAAATTCATTAATTTGAGAAAGAAATTGGAAATAGTTCAGATCGACTATGATTAGCGTATGTTCGACAACTTGGATTATGGTGATATGTTGAAATACTAAATTTGATTTGATTTAATATTTAAATATAATCTAAGTTGTGTATACTCAAACCCAATTAGGGTTGTATATAAATAGTAATAGATTATCCTTATTTTGAACAATACAGTTTCAAGTGAATAATATAATCCTTATTTTTTTATTATTCTCTCTTTTTCTCCTCACAAAAAAATTGTTCATACTAACACTATTTAAGTAGAAATTTTACTTTATAATATAAATATCTGGTCACATTTGAACGATGAACCTTGTTGTACATTTGTGTCACTAAAATTTGACATTTTTTTTTTCAAAAATTTAGGTAAAGAACCAAATAAAATAACTAAATTGAAGTTAAATGACTAACTTGTAGTGTTATTTATTTAAAAACTAAATATTAAATTAAATTAAATCACTTAGAAACTAAATATACCTATCTATAAATATTAGGTTCTATTCTTTTTAATTTAAAATTACTTACATTTCTTTCAATTTCAACTAAAAATACTTCATACAACCACCAAAGATTCCAATTGAAGCCCCATTGTCGAGATTCCAATTTAAATATTATATAAAGTTGTTTGGGAGGAATATACTTGAAGAAAGATGAGGACAAGAGGGAAATGTTGTTCAATGTTGTTTGGTTTTGGAGAAGACATGCAAGAAAGCAATCAAAACTAAAATAAAATAAGAGAAATGATGGCTTAGAAAATGTGGGTGCGTGTGCTATAAAAAAGACATAGAGTCCCCGACAAAGATATGGTATTAAGCCAAAATAAAGCCACTCTTTTCTCATTGTACACCTTCTAGCCACCTTCCTTGATAATTGATACTGTATGAATGGAGAAAACTATATTTAATAAATTGTTCTTATGGTCTATGGTCAGAATGGTCTACATCTCGAGATTTAAGGGTTAGTTTTTTGTTTCTTAGTAACATTGAAGTGCGGATTAAGGGAATGTTTGCTGGTGGAAATGAAATCGATAGATAAAGATTATGTATTTAATTGATTTAACATTTGTGATGTATGTATCTCGCCAAAGGAATAATTCCAACATTGGATTAAATATGGTTACGAAGAATGTTCATTAATTCATCATAAGAGGTTGTACGCATGTGTTTTAGGGAATGCTATTGCATTTATAAATTAACTTTTTATATATATATATATATATATATATATATATATATATATATATATATAGGAGGGATATTCTTACTCAAAAAGTAAGTGATGAAGACTTACTCCAAATTTTAATCATTAATCTTATCAATTCAATGGTTATAATAATAAACAATTAAATGCGGGGAGAGAAAATTAGTACTTATTATTTCTAACCATTGTTTGATAAGAATTAATAGTCAAGATTTAGATTAAGTCTTCATGACTTACTTTTGGAGTCAAGATCTCTCTCTCTCTCTCTCTCTCTCTCTCTCTCTCTCTCTCTCTCCATCTTCAACCCTTGAGATCCAGTTCGATTCACACGAAAACATGAGTGTACGTGAGGCCTGTGTGATTGAATTTGTTTTTTGATTTTGCATTGAATTCACTATCAGAATTGTAACACAATTGTATTTCTTGATTTTTTTCAGGATTGAAAAACACGAGTGTTTGGTGAGATCTGAGATCTGATTGAGTTTTAGTGCACATGAACAAAGATGAAAGGTAAAAATAACTTGATTATAAAGCTTCTAGTGTTTGATAGAAATAATTAGAGTCATTGGATGATTCAGATGCGTGTGTTGCCCGGTACTCAAGACATTTTTGATCTCGTTATCAAAAGTTATATTCTGGTTGCAGCCGACGCAACATAGGAATAGAAAAACGCTTAAAGAGATACGATGAAAAAATATAAAAGTATTGTTCTACATCCATTAGTGTGTGGATGTGAATGTGTTTGAGAAAATCATTGATTCAACAACGGTGAATATTGTGTGGGACATACTGGCATGGTGCTACAACAACAATGTGTTAGTGAACAAGGTGAAGTTTCAATCTCTATGTAAGCACTATGAGAATATCAACATAAAGAACAATGATAAGGTACTTGTTTACATCTCTAGAATTATTTTGATCACAAATGAGATGAAGGATTGTGGAAAAATGCTCTTCGAACAAGTAATTATTGAGAAGGTATTAAGATATCTTACTCCTAAATTTAATTACATTATTATATCAATTGAACATTCTAAAGATCTAAGAACCATGTGAATTGAAGAGTTGCAAAGTAGTCTAGAGGAACAAGAGTTGCGTCTAACAAAAAGAACCTTTAAAAGAGAGGTAGAGCATTCTCTAGAGGTGTCTTATGTTAAGAAGAGTCCAAAACATTCTTGGTCAGAAGCCAATAAGAAACATGGAGGTTCTCAGAAGTCAGAAGTCTCCAACTCTGATGAGAAGAAACATCGGAAGGGAAAGGATAAGCTCTACACGAGAAAGATTCAATGTTACAATTGTAATAAATTTGGTCATTTTGCTAGGAGTGTCGCTCAAGCAAAGAAATGAAGTTAGAAGAAGCAAACATATCCAAAGGAGATTTTGATGATAAACCTGTGATATTGACGACTTTTGATATGATGATAGGTATTTGCTAGACTGGTAGTATATGGACATTGGAAGCTCAAATCACCTAACTGTAAACAATATTTGCTGATTGATTTTGACTCTAGAAAGAGGACAAATATCATATTTGCTAATGGTAAATACCTTAATACAAAAGGTATGGGTAATGTCAAAGTCAAAGTGAAGAATGGTAAAAAAAAATTGATCAAGGATGTTTAATATGTTCCTGGTATGAAGAGAAGTCTAATGAGTGTAGGTCAGTACATTGAGAAAGGTTTCTCAATTACTATGAATAACAATATCTTGAAGTTGCATGATTCTAATAAGAAGTTGATTATGAAATATGAGCAGGGAAGCAACATAACATTCAAGGTGAATGTGGAGATAACTGAAACTACATGTCTTAGTGCAGAAGATGTTAAAGGTGAAAGTAAGTTGTGTCATAAGAGATTGGGCATATGAACTTCATAAGCATAGGGTATATGAGTTCAAAGAACCTGGTACATGGAATTCCTAAGATTGTGGCGCCTGAGAAGTCATGTGAGATATTCATGAAAGGAAAGCAACCTAGATTTCCATTTGCTTCAGAAGTGGCTCTACGAGAAAAACATGCTTTAGGAGTAGTGCATTTTGATGTATGTGGACCATTTGAAGTACTTTCACTTAGAGGAAATCAATAATTTGTGTCTTTTGTGTTCGAGTTTAGAAGAATAACATGGGTAACACTCATCAAGTTTAAGCATGAGGTGTTTGTTGTGTTCTATAAGTTCAAGGTGAAGGCTGAAAAAATAGAGTGATCAGAAGCTGAAAGTTTTCAAAACTAACAGTGCAAGTGAGTAAAACTTTACAGAGTTCAAGAATTTTTTAGGATAATGGAATTCAGCATGAGGTGATTGTTCCATACACTCCTCAACACAATGGTCTTGCTGAAAGAAGAAATAAAACTTTGCTTGATATGAAAAGAAGCATGTTAAAAGAGAGTAAGTTCCCTCATACGTTGTGGATGAAGTTTTTGCCACTGCATCATATGTGCTCAATAGGTGTACAACAAAGAAGGTGAAGGAAAAATATTCCTTTTGATAAGTGGACTGAAGATAAGAAAAGTGTGAGTCATTTTATGGTATTTGGTTCAGTTCGTTACAAACATGTTTCAGGTGCTACTAGAAAGAAACTGGATGATTGAAGAAAAATAATGTTGTTTATTAGGTACCATAATCCAGGTGCGTATAAGCTTAACTTACTAGTCATTAACAAGGTTGAAGTTAGTAGAGACATCATTGTGAAAGAGTCAGAAGCATGAGATTAGAACAAGTCTCAATCCAAATCTGGTGTAATGTCAACACTTGAGTTAACTTTTGAAGATACATCTAAATCTGAAGGGAATTATGCCTTGAAGATAAGTCATAATCATAAGAGGACTCTGAAGTTGGAGTCGAGTCTGATTTTAAAGAAGACTATAAATATGAGTCAGAATCTGAAGGAGACTCTAAAAGTGAATATGTTTCTAATCCAGATTATGATGATGATCTAGAATCTTGTGGTCAAGACTATGTTAGTCATGCTTTTTAAGGTGGAAATTTTGAAGGTGGACTAACTTATGAAGGTTGTCCAGCATCTATTATTATTCCAGAAATTGAAGGAGATTCTGAAAAAGTTCAGAGGTAAAAAATAATTAGATAAATACTAAGAAGATTTGTAGAGTTTGACATGTTGCAAGATAATGAGACAACCTTTGAAGAAGAAGACATTCAATGTGACATGTTAGTATACTCTGAACTAGTTAGTACATAAGAATCTCGCAAGGAAAAAAAGTGTGACTAAAGGCCATAAAATAAGAACATAAGGCTATAGAAAGAAACAAGACTTGAGAGTTGACTAAGCTTCCAAAGGAGAAGAAAGTCATCAGTGTCAGATGTGTTATCATGATAAAGCTGAATCTAGATGGATCAATTGGAAAGCACAAATCAAAGTTAGTAGCTATATGTTAAAGCTTATATGATGAAGCTTATATGTTAAAGCTAACTCTTCTTCAGTCATGTCTTCATCACTAGACTCACCTTTAGGAACATACTTTCTAGTGAAAGCCATCACTCTATTAGTTGTTTCTCCTTCACTTTCATAATCTGAATCATACCAAGTGACTGACAGATACCTTTTCAGTTTGTTTAGAAAAGTACATCATTCATCTTTGATGTGACTGAATCCTTCACATTCATGAAATTGAAATATTTTTCATTTGTTAAGTCGGTATTCATATTTACTCTTATTCTGAAGATTGATGTTAGACATCTTGTCTTCAAAAAATTTCCTTCATCTTCTATCCAGCCTTCTCAAAGCTTTGATGAACTTTCTTTGAATAAAAGATGTAACATTTGATATACTTTCTTAAGTATCTTTCATACATTGATCTTCATTTTCTAGGGTGTTGGATACAAAGGCTACGCATTTGTTCAATTTTTCTGATCTTCCATTTATAGTCACTTCAAAGGTTTGAAGAGAGACAATGAGTTCATCAACCTTAAAGGTGTTAAAATCTTGAGCTTTTTCAATACCTATTACCTCCATGTCAAATTTCTTAGGAAAAACTGTGAGGATTTTTTTCCTGACAGGCTTCTCTTCGAACATATTCTCTTATAATGCATAATAATTGTTGGCTATATCATTAAGTTGAAATCATATATGGATTCATCTTTCATCATTCCAAGGTTTTCAAATTTTGTTGTGAGGAGCTGCAACTTTGACATACACACTTTGGATGTGCCTTCATGAGCATCCTTGAGAATCTCCCAAGTCTTTATAGCTTCAATACACGTGTTTATTAGTCTTAACATGTTCTTGTTAACACCATTGAATATAGAATTCAAGGTTTTATCTTTTTCAAGAGCTTCATCGTCGTCATCCTTGGACCAATCAGCTTCACACTTTAAGCTTGTTATACCATGTTGAGAAGTTATCACATGTGGTTTATAATCTTTAACCACAACTTTCCAAGTTTTTTTGTCTATGTATTTAAGAAAGGAAAATATTAGCTTTCCAATAATCATAGTTGGTTTCATTCAAAATAGGTGGTCTAATGGCTGATCCCCCATCCTTAGTGTTGTCCATTTTATCAAAAAATTATCTTCCCCAGAGCTCACCTAAATAGAACAAGGTGTCTCCTTTAATGCCTAATGAAATTTTGTTCCTCTGGGGGACAAATGTTAGACACGATGACCGAAATAACATGTACAACCAAGTTATAACAATTTAACTTAAATAAGATGATGAAGTAAAAAATTAATAAATAACACCATAATTCTTAACCTAGTTCAGTACAAACTACAAATACAACTAGGGGTATCCAACCTAAGAAAGGAAATTCACTTTTCACTTAAATTAATACAAAATGTCTTAAATGAACAATCCTATTGTTCAATTCTCATCTTCTTAATTATACCATAGTGTCTTTCTATTTAGGAATTCCTCTAATTATGAGAACCCACTTTCACTTTCTCCCAATCCATAACCCTAGTGATCAACATCATTAAACAAAATGATGAATGTTGAATTATAACTAAACTAAACAAACCAACTACTATGCTGGTTTGTATAATGTAACAACCTTGTTCCTTATATCTTCATACATTAGAGCAAAAAGATCAAACCAAATAGATCCATTCTCATTAATAATTCTCCTACATTATTCACTAAGAAAAGCTAAATTAAACAATTCACATTTTTGTCTCCAAGACCACACCTTTTCTTTGTCCTGCAAACCCACAACCAACTAAATTAAAAAAAAAAATATGTTGTAAACTCACCAACTCATTTGTAATAGACTTAGGAACTTTTAAGAAGGAAAAGTATAAAATTGGAATATTATTTAAGACCGAATTCAGCATCAAAATCTACCCTTTGAGACAGGCCCCTTCATTTTCTAATAAGACAATCTTTTTCAATCTTTTTCAAGAATGAAATTCCAAGTTTTCTTTCACATTAGATTGGCCCTAGTTGGAATACCATGAAAAAGGATAGGGAACTTACCAATATTGGAGGAGAAAAAAATCAGATTTCTCTTGCAAAACATTTTCTTTCAAATTAATACCATACACCTTACTTTTGCAAAGATTCACACATAACTTGGAAACAAGTTCAAAACCACACAACAAGGCCTTGATTATATAGATAATATCCTAAGGACCATTCCTAATAAGCTTTGTGTCATTTGCAAACTGTAAAATATTGAAACTGAGATTTTAGTTAACACTCCTTGGAAGCCATTACTAAATTTTCCACAAGACTCGTCAATCCTTCAACCACCAAATGGAACAAGAAATAAGATAAGGGATCCCTTTGATGAAGCTCGTACCAACTTGAAAATCCTCTGTGGAACTTCTATTAACAAGAATTTACTTAGAATTTGTGAAGACCAAAGCTTCAATCCACTTCATTCAAATGACTATAAATCCAACTCTATGCAAGATGTATCTACACAATCACAGACTTTCTCAAAGTCTACCTTAAACAAAATGAACTTCTTCTTGAATATTTTTGCATAATTCAGCGGCTTGTTTATCACCAAAACACCATTAAACAATTGTTTATTTTGGATGAAAATAGACTTACCTATAGATGTAGGACTGCCCACATCCTTCTTCATATTGTTCGTTGCACTACAAGAAAAAACGTCTTTTGCCAAGGGTTTAATCCCTCACTAAGCTAAAAAATCCCTCACTAAACAAAATTTTACGAGGGGACATATCCCCTAGCTAAATAGGTTATCGTAAATTATTTGCGAGGGACCTATCACTTCGGTAAATTACTTGGGGCTTCCCCCCTCGCAAATTGAAGATACCCTTCTGCCATGCAGGCGTAGGCCCAATATAGTGGTGCAGTGTTGTGCAATTATGTGTTAGTATTTAGCTAGATGTTAAACCCCTAAAAATTGCAAGTGTTTTCCATTGATTTGGGGTTTACCCCCGACAAATTTAAAAAATTCTTTTTTTTTATTCCGACGGGTCTCCCCTAAAAATTATTTGCAATATATAATATAAAAGTATTATAATTATATTGTTTAAATATAATAATAGTTATAATAATAATATAATAGTAATAGAGAATTAATATAATAAAGAAAATTTTAATTTAAAATTTAATAAAAGCAAATTTAAACAAAATTTTATAATTAAACTAAACATAATTAAAATTGTAATAAACTTTATGGAAATCACAATAAACTTAAAGTTAAATCTAACATGGTTAAAATAAACCTGAATTAATTTAAAAATTCAAATTTTTATGATTTTACAAAAGAATGTGGGAAAAATGTGGGGTTGTACAAAAATAAAATGCTCTTCATAATTTCACGCGTTTTGTTTCATTGGCCGTGTATATAAATCCTTTGTTTTTAGGTCAGGCCAAGCTACAAGCATAAAAGCTCTTAGTGATCTTGTTTCTATAATTTTCTTTTAGTTCGTTTAGATGAATGCATGAATTATTCTGGATGTGTCACGATTACTAGTGAGAGTGTTTTGTCCCTTGTAAATATTGTGTATAGTGCATGTTTTGTTGAGTGAATTAGGTGTTTCTTACATGAACATGTTTTTTCTAAAGTTTGCATTATGTGACGTTTGTGTTTAGAACTTGATTCATTATCATCGTGTGAGTCTTGCAAAGTGAGTAATTTATCTTATATGCGCAATTATCGAGTTTGAACCATCCAAATTTCTTCCGTTTGATTTTGTGCTTTTTCTTGTTGTCTTTGAAATTTTACTTTTAATTAGGGACAAACAAAGATGCAAGTTAGGGAGAGTGTTCATGCTAAGCAATCCCGACATGGTGTATTATGGGACGATTCCACATTCCCTTAGGCATTTGGCAAAAGGCCCTAGACGTTGTTCACCTGAACCGTCATATCTGTCGTATTATTCACCGCCACAATCAGATTTGATTTTTTTAATTCTTTTGTTGAATTGATTCTCAACTTCAGCCTTAAATGATTTGAACACAACCAATGATTGAGACTTTTCATGGATGAAAACGATGTATGCATATCTAGAATAATCGTCTATGAATGATATAAAATATTGTTGACTATTCCAATAAGGTATAGAAAATGGTCCACAAAGTTATGTATGTATCAATTGTAAGACATTTGTAGTTTTATTTGCACCATATTTCTTTGTTTTGGTCTGTTTACCTTTAACGCATTCAACACAAACATCAAAGTTTGTGAAGTCAATGGAATAAAAAATCCCATCTGACACTAGCCGCTCAAATCTATTTTAAGAGATGTGGCATAGTCGTTTGTGCCACAATGCTCCTAAATTGTTATCATCAATTTTATGCCTAGTGCCACGTGATTCCACATCCAAGGATTCACCATAGGTAGGTATTATGTGCAGCAAATATAGATTATTATGACCCATAAGTGAATCAGTTCCAACAACATCTGAATTGAAGAAAACTTGAACATATTGTTTCCAAATGAACAAAAATAACCTCATTTGTCCAAATAAGAAATCGAAATTAAATTCCGCCTAAATTACGAAGCCAGAAAAGTGTCTTTCAAATCCAAATAAAATCGGTACACAATAATAATCTAAAATTTCCTATAGCTTCCACCTCCACCGACTTGTCATCGCCCATATATATATATATATATATATATATATATATATATATATATATATCTCAACATCATTTGACTATTGGTAGTTTAAGCAACCCTTCATTGAAACACTGATGTTAGTAGTTGCACCAAAGTCTAACCAGCAAGTATTTCCAAATACTAAAGCTAAATTGGCATTAGAACAGACCAAACCATGATTCATGCAATTTTCCCAATATGGACCAAAATTTAATTCAAATTAGCAGATATTGAAGCAATTGTAGTTGAAAAACAAGAGCAAAATTAAACATTGCAAATATACTCACATAAAAAATATTGAATTATCAGTTTGTTCAAATAAAGACATAACACATCTCAAGATACCCATGCACCATCAATATCGAGTCTTTGACACTAATATTAACTGCTAGTGGTACTCTTGTTGTAACGATCAAACATGTCAAGTATAAACCCCTCTTTAGATTAATTTATTATTCACATTTAAGACGTTATAACTATCACATGTTTACCATCACTAACGTATATGAAAACCGGCCAACCTTCAACTATCATTTTCATTAATTAATACTCGTATGGACAAACATACACACAACTAAAAAATTATTTAATATTTTTTCAAAAAAAAATTCCATAAAACTGTCACTTTGACTACTTTTTCATTTTAATTACTCACCCAAAATGTTTAATTATTATAAAAAAATTCAATATGCGATTAATACTTAAACAAATATTATCTCAAAGTTTACATCTGTTATGTTATGTTATGTGAAGTACAACAAAACCCAAAAACCAAATATATCATATACTAATAATATATTAATAAAACCAAATTTAATAAAATTATTTACTTATTAAAATAATCTGAATTAATTAATAAATAATTAAAATTAAATTCAAACAAAAAAAATTGTTATTCTAAACTATGCGTGACTAAAAGTGTATACCTCTAATAAGAAAAGATATTTTTTTTAGTTTCATCTCATCCTTAATATATTAAAACAAAATAAATATTTAAGCGCCAAATTTTGAATAAAATTCCGCCTAAACAGTTTTTAATCATTTTTTTTTCTAATAAATGTTATTTAATATAATAACTAATATTTTAATATAAATTATTTCAAGTCATTATTCTATCACAAATTTCTATATATTTCAATTATTTAATCAATAAAAATAATAATCAATTTTCTTTCGTATAATATTTATTCATAATTTATTCCGTACATCGCACGTGATAAAAATACCAGTTATAATTAATAACACATTAATCTTGTACTTGCGGTATCGGTACAACCACACATTTATTTATCTAAATGATTTAGGAATGGTAGTCCAAGCTTGTTAACTGGATCGAAAAATGATTATCTATAATCATTTTAATTATATGAGAAAAATAAGGAAATCTCATGCCATACCATAATGTATCTTACTATTTTGGAGATTTGACAAAATCGATATTGAACATAGACATATTGAAATTTAAACGACTACCATCACAATCTTAATTCAAATATCAATTTAATTATCACATCGAAATATACAACATTTTTCACATAAAAATTGTAATTATTTATTTATTGATTAAAACTAATAATTCTAATAAATAAAATTAAACACAATTTGCATGATTTAGAGCCTAACAACTTAAACTTTATACAAAATTGAAAGGAAAAAAGAATTCTAATTTTGAAATTCTTTCACAAAAACTCAAAAAACAGATGTCAACAACATAAAAAAAATATATTAATTTATATAATTTGAAAGACAACCCTAATCAAATTGAATCAAATATGGATAAATGGGTCTCTGAACAGAGTCTTAATTTATGGTGGAGCCTTTGGTGAAGATAGTAAAGCAGCAATCGAAGGATATGTCGACTCTGACTATGCAGGTTGTATGGATTCTAGAAAATCTATTTCTGGATATGTTTTCACTATGTTTGGTACAACTATTAGTTGGAAAGCAACACTTCAGAAGGTTGTTGCATTATCAACCACTGAAGCGGAATATATTGCTTTAATCAAGCGTGAAAGAAGCATTGTGGCTTGAAGGTTTTGCTAAGGAGTTGAAAATTCAAGGGAAGTTATCACCGTTAAATGTGATAGTCAGTGCAATACACTGTCAAGAATTCACTATCATGAGCGAACCAAGCACATTGATGTGAGGTGCATTTCCGTAGGGTAATCGAAGGTGGAGAAGTCCAAGTGTGAAGGTTTCGACAGATCATAATGTCCGATATGATCACCAAGACATTGCCTAGTTGCAAGTTTTTCCATCGTATGCGTTGATAAAGTCGCATGAAGAAAACTAATTCGTTAGTTGGTAATAGAGTTTGTTCCAAGGTGGAGATTTGTGAGATATTGGATCGAACTCTATTGGGTTGAAGGATGCTAGGATTATTAGCATCGAATTGGGCTTGTTTGTTATGTCCAATTGGTTAAGTTAGCTTGTACCCTAAGTTAGCTTGTAATGGGTATTTGTGATAAAAGCCCATTAGTTTAGTATGTTAGGTTTAGTATAAATAACATACTAGTCTCTCATCATTATATACTGCAAATCCTAATTTAGGGTGAGAGGGTTATTTGTTATTCTTGTATATTTGTAATCTTGTTTTAAGATAAAAGAAAGAATAGTAGTTAATAACCAATCCTTGTATTCATCGTGTTCTTCATTCTTTTTCTCTACAAGCTTATATATATTTGTTTCAAGGCATCCGATTCACAACATTATTAATATAGAAATAAAGAATAAAAGTCTAAATAAAACCTTAATTATCAAAATAAAAGTCAAAATATATTTGAATTTGCTATTGAGAATCATCGAATATTTGCGGTATTTGATCTTCTGATTTGTAAATTTTCTTACCGTTACTTGATTATTCTCTAATGGAATGAAAAAATAATTCTTGATAAACCGTTTTTTATTCTCTATAAATGAAGTTTATAATCACTATAAATAATTTTTGAATTATTTCTTAAATAAACATCAGCAATAAATTGGAGTGTATCAAAGCCGTAAGGCCCTTGAACAGTGAGCGGTAAGACATTTTTAATATTCTAATTTATCTACTCTTCAATTATCACCGATGCATTATTAATTAATCATTACAATTTTGACTAATTAAATAATAACTCTAATATGTAATATTAGATATGTAACCCAAATATTAACACCCTTGTGAATTAATTTAGATTTGGAGTTTATTTCGAAGATTAATTTAGGTCTTCACTCTATACAAAATAAAATGATTGATATAGACAACGTGGCGAAGAGATTTTTAATTGAACTTGTAACACTTCCCGCTAACTTACAAACATGATTATTTATTTTAGGAAATTTACAATTTCTAAACATAAATGGTCCTTTGATTTTTTTTCCAATTTATCCATTGACACCATTATCAAATGTTTCACAAGTAAATGATATAATGGTCGTGGATTTCTTAACCCATTCCATAACCTTCTTTTGTATCATGAGAATTTTTAAAATATTTCTAAAAATTAAAAATATATTTTTCTGATATGTACTATGTGTCATGAAAATCACGTTAAATAGGGTTGAGTGTAAATCGGAAATATACTTCCGATTTTAAATTATATGTAATTTTTAAATAAAACGTGTATGTGAGACTAAAATTTTAAGATAAATTTTTAATATTATATTATTTAGTTTGCAACCAGAAATATATTTTTAGTTTTCATTAAATATTTCAAAGTAAGTACGAATCGAAAATACTATTAGTTGACCAATCATTTATTTGACCTATATATGTACTACTTTTTCCAATATGGAAAAAAATGAAAAGATTTTTTATAGCTTCATGTAAACGTAATACTACTTTCAGTTTATACGTGTAAGTCATACACAATAACTTTCTCTTACGTCTAAAATTCTCTCAATTTGTTTTGGACACCCATGCTCTTATCCACTTATATTAAAACAATTTTCTTTTCGTTGGATATGTTTAAAGATAATTTTCTATTAGATGTATAGTAAAATTATATTTAACAATTAAACTTTTAAGTCTTGTGCTTTAACTCATCTCGTACACTCTTATAATCAACCTTTATTCTTCAGTCTCACCATTTATAGTATTGTTCATGCAAAAAAAATTATGTTCTAAATCTAATTTATATTTACTGTATATTATTTTCACTTTTATTAAGTTAAATAGATGAAGATAATTTTTACTCAATAGTGAAACCATAAAACATTAATACTACTCTATAGATTAAATAAGATATTTCTCTACCCTAATAGTCATGATTTTTCAATAATAAGATAATAAATATTGAAATGTTTTTTTATTATATATAAGTATTGTAATATATTTTAGTCTCGTGAGTTTGTGTGATTGTGATAGTAGAAAGATTATGTCCGTTCCTTTTGCTGGGACCAAAGAAAAGATGGTTGATTTGAATAGATTGTGAGGCGCACCTTTAAGCTCGAATTCTATTTAAACTTGACATTATTTAGCGCGTTGAGATTTTTTTTCTTTCTATCTTCTCAAATCCATTGAGGGAAAACTAGCAACATACTTGTCAAATAATGTTTATTTAATATATAAATAAACAACAAAACATGATGAATCGAAGATTGAATCTTAGAAGAAAAAAATATTCTTATTTAGTATTTGAAAGTGTCTTAAATAGGATTATCATTTTTTAAAGTATAAATTTGATATTCTTTTTAATATAATTGAATTAATTAATTCCTCGAGTCGAAGAGAATCTATAATATAAAAAAAATAATGATTTGAAAATTTCAATTCAACCCATGCTTCAAATTTAACTAGATTGTTGACAGCATATGTTTCTTATGATTGAAAACTATAATATTTATTAAAATTTAATACTGTATTATTATTATTATTATTATTATTATTATTATTATTATTATTATTATTATTATTATTATTATTATTATTATTATTATTATTATTATTATTATTATTATTATTATTATTATTATTATTATTATTATTATTATAATAATAATAATAATAATAATAGTAGGTTATTATTATTATTATTATTATTATTATTATTATTATTATTATTAATAATGATAATTTATAACAATTACATCACTATATCATGATATACTATAAATATTATTTTATCATTTAATTATATATTTTACTTTTATCATTAAAATATTCACAAATTAAAAAATTTAATTTAATCTAATTTAATTTTTTATTTTAATTAGTGGAGTCAAATTTAATTCTTTATGTCAATGACTTTGTTCTTTGGTAATACTATGTTATTCTTTAAATCAATTTTTTTTTTTATTTCAATAATTTTGTTTCAATGACTTCTTATTATCATTACAATATTTATTATTAAATGAAAATTGTCACTTAAAATTAATACATTCTCCTATGCTAGTATCTCTTAAAATGACGTGGTCATTATTTAAATAAATAATCTAAATAAAAGATAAGATATTATTGATTATATACATAATTATGAAAATTCAAGCTATTGAGATGTTATTGTTATTAAAAATATTTAGTATAATATGACAAATATAAAAATTCGATAAACTTAATTAATTTATATATTTATATTTAAAAATACATGAAAATATGGGTGATTAGACACATTTTAATTTTTTATAAGTTGATAAATAATAAATTTTTATATATAATAGATAAATAATTAAATTTTTATAAATAATATTAATTTTAATAGTTGTAGCTAACTATATTATTATTATTATTATTCTTATTATTATTATTATTATTATTATTATTATTATTATTATTATTATTATTATTATTATTATTATTATTATTTTGTTATTATTATTATCGATATATAATATTATCATTTATTAATATTATTATTATATTAATTATTCTTATTATTATATTAATTATTAGTATGTTTCTTATTATTATTTTTATAAGTTTTATTTTTCTAATTTATAATTGGAACTGGAATAGAAATAAAAAATGAAAATAATATTATTATCATTATTATTATTATTATTCATAACTTTATATTAATATTATTATTATTATTAGTGGTTTTTTAATCATATTATTATTATTATATTAATTATTAGTATGTTTATTATTATTATTTTATAAGTTTCATTTTTCTAATTTATAATTGGAACTGGAATAGAAATAAAAATGAAAATAATATTATTATCATTATTAGTATTCATAACTTATTATGTAACACTCCATACATACATTACCTAGGATATACGTATTTGGCATTAAATGGTACAAGAAACATACAACTAGATAAAAAAAGCAAGAATTTAAAACTGAATACAATACAAATTCCAATCATAATGTATCCAAAAATCTTGTCTTGACATTGCACAGCGGAAAAATAACATCTACAGAGGTCTTCCTGCCTTCTGCTCATCTACAGTCCTCGAAACTGACCATCTAACAATTATACTATTATGACCTGCTCCTGAAAAATAATAAGAGGATTCGGGTGAGATTACTAAATCTCAGTGAGCCTCCCTATCTTAGAGGTTCGCTCAGTTCTACAGGGTGCATGCATCACAAACGGATTCACCTAGAACCCAGGGTTCGCCTCACGGCTCGGTACAAGTACAAACAAGGGATAACACCACCATTGGAAGTCCCATGACTACCCAATATAGTGATAACACAAAAGTATCAGAACACAATATGCAGACCCACATCCATATGTGAGGAATTCAGGAGTTATACCTATCTATCCGGGCTACCAAAACAACACCCTCGGCGAGTCGCGTGTGCCTATTCGTCAAGAAACTTGCACAGACAAACTGCTAGACAACGAATATGTCCTAAATAGAGTACATCCGCGATGAGTTCAGCCATGACCTTGCCTATGTGGCATCACGACCCAACCTCCGTCAAACGCCAGTAAGATGGGCCCCAACCACACAAGGGCAAATACGTCATCTAGAACGTACACGCCCACCGGGCAAAAGCCTCGTGAAATTGCCTACTTGGAGTCACTAGATGGTAAGTAATTTGGTGACATTTCCTACGTGGCGTCACACACTTACCAATACCAAGCATACAAATGGGTCTCATCCACATAAGTGGGAAAACAGACTTTACGACCCAATAGTATGGTTCTACTCTAATTCAAGCATATTCATAATCAGTTCAAGCCAATCAAGTCCATCATCCGCACCAAGACGGGAAAGAGTGCACACGCACGTAACTTGTTAGACAAGAACCATCAAACCAAAGTCACACAATCAATACATCTGAGTGTTCAACCGAAACTTCGGGAAACAAAATTCACAAGCATCACACATGCCAAAAATTCATTGAATCATATTCAAAACAGAAAAGTATAATAGTCATTTATCATGTGTACATATCAGGGATAATTTGGATAACCAACATCGCTAACTATAAATGAGGTTTAGTCAACTAAAGTGGGGAAAGTATCCACACACTAGTTTGGAATTGCATTAATCAATCAAAGGTTACATACCTAATATAAGATATTTAAGCATCATTACCGAAAATCGATCGAAGTGGGAAAACTTGTTAAGATTCCGATTTTTCTCCTTATCTTATGTTCACTAGAGTTTTCTAGGTCTAAGGAAGCCATTGAACAAGACTATGGTCCAAGACCACATCCCATGACCTAAGAAAAGGGACGCTGGACAAAACATTTCGTGCTAAGCCCAGTCTTGGTCACGCTGAGTGTGACCTGGGATTAAATTTATTTTTTAAAAAGCTACAGGGCACACTAAGCCTGGTCATCGCGCTAAGCGTGACCTGCAATTTTTGCATTTTTTCAGAAACCAAAAGGCGCACTAAGCCCTTATATCTGGAAGCGCGTCTCATGAGAGAACTTAGTTTCAAAGAATCGCAATGGAGTCCCAAAATCCCATTCAATCATCTCCAACAGGTACCCATGATGTCCCAATACGAAAAACAATAATAGAGCATGCATTTTATCGTTAACTACCAACATGCATCAACAATTACTCACAAACCCAAAATCCTAATTTTTTTCTCAAAACCACAAATTTTCCCAAAGTCTCTAACTATGAGACTCACCTTGCATTTAAGGAGGTTAGGATGACATTCTTGCTGCCATAACATCATTATCTTGCTCAAACTTTGGCTTCCATCACCATGAATCCCGTAGCCATTTTTCTCCAAATTCCAGCAAGATTCTCCAATCTTCAAATGCGTTTTCTCCTTCAATATAAAAGCTATTGATCTGAACTGTTGATCAGAACTGGAGACAGCTGGGAAGTTGATGATCTTCCGAGCAAGTTGGTGAGGAGAAAGGGGGTGGTGTACCTGCAAGGCACTCTGATGCTAAAGTAAGCAAGTGTTCGAATGAGAAGGTAGAAAGTATTTGGGTTTTAGAGTGTAATAAAGTGATACCTTGCCCTTAAAGATATGAGGGTTTATATAATGACATGGGAGGATTCTCATTGGCTTCTATATTTGGGCCGAGATGTGCGGATCCACAAATATAGCCATCTGGGCTGACTAGGTCAAGACCGAGCAGATCTGCTTGCAAATAGCCTTTATGTCGGGAACATAACACATAATGCGCACTCATGGCGGTAATTAGGGTCGTCAATTGGCTCGACGCATGTCAAGCATAGCATGCCCGAAATGCGCATATGGGCGTTATGAAGACATTGTCGAGTTGAACTGGTTTTCGCGTTTAAGGGAAGAAAGACGCGCCAGAATGCTTCTGGGCGATGTAGAACAGTAGCCCCCCAAGTCGTTGCGTCTTCTCGTAGACGTGATGACTTGATATCTAAAGAGAAGCCAAAGTCGTTACGCTCGAGGATGCAAGGGAATTTCGAGGAAGTGAGGAGTTAGAATTTGTAGCGTTTTGCCTACGTGGCCTTGAACTGCGTGAAGTGACTGCTGGCAGACATAAGGAGTAGGGTATACTGATGATTTTCTTAGGTCCCTGCCTAGGCCCATACCAACGCATGCACAAGGGGTTTATAAAAGCCAAAGGTTTACATGATTCATAACTTTTCGATCCTCACACCATTTGATTATTTGCACTCGCTTTCGCTCAGC
Source organism: Vicia sativa (assembly GCA_021764765.1). Taxonomy (NCBI): domain Eukaryota; kingdom Viridiplantae; phylum Streptophyta; class Magnoliopsida; order Fabales; family Fabaceae; genus Vicia; species Vicia sativa. Next base: position 241,966,102 of record CM038792.1, read on the forward strand.
TTACTCGTTCATCAATTCGGGGACTACTTTAACGGTGGTCGACGCCATCTTTTGCTTACCATATCTTCTGTTTGTTCAAATTTCAAGTACGCTCCACTTGTAAACGATACGTTTTTTACCCTTTCATAGGAATTTCGCTTGTTTGAACCTTGCATGTAGAGATACATACGATTAGGGTTTATGTTTGTAGAGTTTTTCCTGGTGGTAGGGGTTATTCTGCCTCTTATTGACGGTTTGTGCCACCAGAAAATCTATTTGTGCTTGGTGATCTAGGTCTGAGTATTCCTCACTCTAGGGAGGGCTTTTTGTCGGGGATATGATCCTTGTTCATTAAAGCCCTTTCACTTGATTAATAGTGGAAAGATGGTTTTGACATTGGTGTTGAGCTCACCTGTTCCCTATACTTTTCAGGTGACACGATGAGCGACAACGAGGATATTTGTGAGGGTTCTGCAAATTCAGGGCAATCACCTTTTGGATCCACCTCTACTGAACAGAGTAGCGATAGTCTACCCGTGCCTGAGATCGAGGAGAGCCCCCCAGCGGTGGACGTCGATGAGGTTGATGAGGATGACCCAGAGGTCTGGGCCTCTTTCGACATGGTGAAGCGTGCCACCCAATTTCTAAACAATCCCAACGAGGCGTTTTCCTAGGTGAGCTCGTATGCTACGACCGGGGCTCTCAGGGGGACCAGCCGACTGTAGAAGATTGGTCTGTGCATATACCGACCGAAGATGGTCGAATGTGTTCGAGATATGAGGCTCGTTACATAGCATTCTATGATGTATGGTTTCAGGAGTTGGGTTTTTGGGTACCCTTCACCGATTTTCAAGTGGCCATCTTCTGTCACCTTTGATTGGCTTTGTCACAGTTTCACCCGAATGCCATAGGGTTTATATGGGTGTTCGAGATTGTTTGTGAATACCTGGAGGTGGGGGCCATCCTTGAGCTGTTCTTCTATATCTTCTGCCTTCAGAGAAGCTCGACGAAGGTGGAGGGGAAAGTCCGATGGGGACTGGTATCGTTGAAGCATCAAGAATGAGATGCTCTTCAAGGCGTTCCAAGAGTCTGTTCGTTATTTCAAGGATAGATTCATGCTTATACGTCCGGTCTCTGAACAGGCGATTTGTAACGTGTTTCGGGCAGTCCCAGGCCTGCAAAGAGATGGGACCCCGTGTTACAATGAGCAGGGAGAGCAGAAGTATGCACTCGTCAGGAAATTCAAGTTTTGGTGGTCGAAGAAACACTTTGACAAGACCCTGGACTTTTATGTGTGGGCTCGGAGTGAGCTAAGCGATGAGGACTTGGCTAGTTTTGAAAGGTTATCCTCGTTTGTTGTGGGCTTCCCCCGATTCGACGCTTGGGTAAAGGGGGGAAACCGCTTTTGGACAAAGATGGAGATGAAATCTCTGAGCCCGGTCTTATAAATGTTAGAGAGCTCCTTGCTTGCGGGGATCCCAAGGAGTATTTGGGTAGCTATTTTGTCCTTATTATATTGCTTTGTCATATGAGTGTTTAATCTTTATGCTAATTTGTTTGTGTTTCTTTGTTTTGCAGATAGGATGAATCCGACTATAGAGCGTGTAGCCCGACAAGCCATGAGGAAGAAGGGGAAGGAGGGCACCTCTCCGACAAAACCGGGAACGGTTGGTGCAACCGAATTTGGGAAATCATCTTCCGGACTGACGGCGGGGACTTTGTCTCCTTAGCAGGTGACGTTGATGATGGAGAGGACAAGGGATGAAATAGATCGACCGGGAGAGGAGAAGGGGAAGTTCATCCTTCCTCCCTATTGGCATGATAAGAAATATTTTGAGGCCTCCAATGTGGTCCTTCTTCACACCGAGAAGCTCATTCTCGAGGGTTTGGATCGCCCGTCCAAAAGGGTCATGAATGAGGCGCGGTGAGGATCCTTGAAATGGCCGCCGCTTTTTCCGAGCAGAATCAAATCTCGGATGCGGAATTACTTCAACTTAGGACCAAGTTGAAGGAAGTCAAGAGAAAGGGGGAGGAAGATCGGAATAAGTGGTCGGAGGAACGCGAGGCCATGGTCGAGCGATACGACACAACGTGAAATAGGGCCGTGAGGCCAAGAAGGAGCTTGTCCGTATGAAGAAATAGATGACCCTGGGGGAAGGTGATCCCGCAGAGTTTTCAGATGTGAGAACTTGGGCAGAGTTCATAAGTCAGGTCCATCAGGCTAATGACGATGTTGTGGTCGCCTCTACGGCTAGCTTCGACAATGTCGTGTCGCAGATTTGTGTCCTGAACCCCGGAGTGGAACTGAGGACGGATGGAATGGGGGTTCACTACTTCGTCGATGGAGGTGAGATAAAGAAGCCCGACTTCCTCATTGATGATATGGTCGTTGACGAGACTCCTCCGCAGCTAACTCTTGGAAATGCCTCTGGTCAGCCTGCTGAGTAATTCGGATTCTTTGTTCTTCACATGTTTGTTTGGGCGAGGCCCATTTATGTAATGATAATTTTCGACCTGTGTTGGTTATTTTTTGATTATTTTTCTTTGTTGGGGTGGAGCCCCTGTAATACGGTGAACTAACTTTGAGAATTTGTTTTGCTTTTTATCGCAAATGTTGCGGATAGCAAGAGTTGCCACCGACTTTTCTTTTATCCAATTAAGGGAAGGTGAAAAGAACAGGAAAAGAACTTCGTTAGATTCTGAGTAAGGGAGAAGGTTATGAAAAGGGAAGGTATTAGCACCCCTCTCCATCCGTAGTTATCTACGGGCTCTTAGTTGCTTCTAGATCATTTTTAAAAGTGCTTTCTGTGTGTTTGACAAAAATGTTTTGAAAAGGAATTTCGCTTTGCATTTGTAATGATTCATATAGGAATGTAAACAAAGTGTCCGGAAATGTTTCGTTTTTGAAAAGAGTTTGAACTTTGACAAAAGTGTGAGGTCTGAAAAGTATTTGATCGAGCAAGCAACTAAAAGTCTTATTACCTACTCAGAATGGTCGTTTTCTTGTTATTTTACATTCCTTTAGAATAGCACTATCCGTACCATTAGTTGGTAGGTAGCCCTATTCGTTGGATGTAGAAGGGACATTCGAAGGACATCGTACGGTCATAGAAGGCAACTTGTAGGAGTATCCTAGCACATTCGAAGGGACGATCATCACTTTTTGTAGGCAACAATCGAGGGACGAGATCATGTTTTCGTAAGCGACATCGTGGGTCTATGATCTTTGTATCAAAGGGACTATGATGATATATTTCGTAGGCAACGGTGCTAGGATACCTCTACGTTCGAGGGACTTGACCATTTATTCGAAAGGCAACGAGAGAGAATACTCTAGGGGGTGCGTGTGTGAAGAGAATGTGTCAAATTCAGATATATTATCTTGGAATTAGAAGTGATATACGTTCATTTTTATCTTGCCATACACGCCTAGTTACTAACAGTTTATAGGGTGCAGAAAGTAAATTGCGGAAAGTAAATGTCCTACGTTATTACATGGCTTTGGGGTAGTTACATAATATAGGAGTGCGGAAAGTAAAGGTGCGGAAAGTAATTCCTACGCTATTACATAATAAAAATTTGCGACCTATACATCTTTTCTAGAATTTGTAAATGCGAGATAATCATAAATAATCAGAATAAAGTTAGTAAAATATTTTGGAAATTAGTAGGAAAATATTTTTTAGGTTAGTAACCTTAATTAAAAGAAAGAAAAAATATTTTTGTATGTTTTGAGATTGATTTTAATGTAAAAATCCTAAATCTATGTTAATTAGCATTTAATTAGAAAAATAATTGAAAATGAAAATAAAAAATAAATGTTTTTGTGTCAAAAATTAAAATAAAGGTTTTTGAAACCTAAATCTAAAATTAAAACATTTTTTAGGATTTTAGAAAATAGTCAAATTAATTTATGAAAATTAAAATTCCTAGCAGCAGATACATGATGTCACAGAGAATGTTATGACACAGTATCTGACACTCTGTTAACAATTCACACACTAAATTCAAACAACAGTAAAGAACACAATAAATTGTTTACCCAGTTTAGTGTCTAACTACACCTACATCTGGGGGCTACCAAGTGTTGTAGGATTTCTCCGTGAACAAAGTATTTTTAATTATCGATTCCACAGGGATTGGTGCATGTTATAGTCTTTCAATAGAAAAGTATGTTTTAAGATGATGTAACCAAAGGGTTTTGTTACCTATGCTACTAGAACCATGAGTTTCCAAACAATAACTAAATTAATTCTTTCAAAGAGAGTTATGTTTGGATTAAAGAGAGTTTGAGGGTGTTTTCCAATTAAAAAGGCATGTCAAGATTAGTTTCATTGATCTAGTTTCATACATATTCATTTAATCAAGTGATGAACATAATAGATGATTTCTACAAATACATATCCTCTCAATCTTGTAGATTTCCCACCAAGATTGTGAATGTTATCATGTTAATCCTTGCATGATTCCTCACTACAACTATTAGCATGATAATCATTAAGTTCAATATTTTGTAAACTCTAACACACAAATCTATTCCTAGCATTTGTTTATTAGAGGATGAATATCCTAGGTCACTTTGAAATATTCTTTTCCAAGCAAAACTCAAAGCATAAAGATGAAGAACAAAGATATTCAACTATATTAATCATCAACCATGTTCATACACAAATGGATTAATAGAAATACATACTATATAGATCAACTACCTCTAATCTTGACACAAAAAGAGCTTAGCTACTCATTTCCATGGTTGCTTGCTCTAGATTGTTGGTAGAGATGATGAACATGAGAAAACTCAAGAGAAAAGCTATGGTTTTTCTTCCTAAACTTGCCCTAGATTTACAAAGAGGAAAAGATAATGATGGTGTGTGGTTACTTCCTTCCTTTACAAGCCAAAAAGATCAGGTGAAGTGATGGGTTGGTGGCTCAAAAGGTGAAAGCATGGACTGTCTTTTTCCGATTTCAGATCACAAAGTCATACTGAGCGACTCATGGCACACTGAGCGACCTGTAGCTTGCTTCCTTCACCCAAAATTATCTTAAAAAAGAATCATCCCTAAAGCTCTTCGAAAGTCTGGAATCCAAGCTTGGGAGAATTAGTTAATAAATTCCTACAATTAAGAGTGAAATAAGTTAAATAATATATATTAAACAAAAGCTAGATAAAAACCTAATTAAAACAAAATACTAGAATAAATATACAAATTAAATAAAAAGACATTGTTAAGGACCACAAAATAATGTACAAAATAACTACAATTTGGTCCTTAACAACTCTCCCCAACTTACTTCTTTGTTTGTCCCCAAACAAAAGTCAATAATCATACAAAGCTAGAAAGAACAAAATGCAAGCATGCAAACTCACACAAGAGTAATGGTTCAAACTCGACATACCAGGCAAAAGAACACATCAATCGCTTCTTCTAAACACAACATGGCCATGAATTAAGTTCTAAACACAATATCTCAAAACATGTAACAAAATAAAAGATATGTTCACACTTGAATCACCTAATCATTTCTTCAAAATTCAAGAAGAACAAAATGCATATTCACAAAGGACTAAACACTCTCACTAATAATTATGCACATCCAGAATAATTCATGCATTCATCGAAACAAGTTAAATGATAAAATGGAAACGAAGATCATTAAGGGCTTTCAAGGTTGTAACTTGGCTTAGGTTAGAAACAAGGGATATTTAAGTACAAAGCCATTGAAACGAATCGGTAAAAGGATATGAAGAGCATTTCACAACTAATTCCCATCTTATTATTCACAACCTCTTTTCTTTCCACACAATGATCCTCTCTTTTTTTTTCTTTTGATTTCTTTTCATAAACAAATTTCTTTCTTCTTTTGTATTTTTCTTTTTCTCTATTCTTTTTCTTTTTTAGGATCATTGTGCCATCAATTCTAGGTTCTTTTTGATCCACCTCCCCAACTTCATTTATATCAATCCTTTTTTATTCAAGACATGCTCTTCAAGGGTTAATTGACAAAAGGGTTGGTATTCATCAACAAGAAAATTTATAGAATGAATTATCATTGAATTTTTCAAAGATCATCAACAACTATTAAGTGGCCTACTTAACAATTAGTCGATTTGATACATTCATCCTACAAATACTATTTAGCTCAAAAGGGTTCACAAGGATTTACTCACCACGGGTAATTGAAGCCCTTTTAGAATTGGTGGTTTTCTCATAATGCTCAAAAATTGCCTTGATCATTTCTTAGTTTCCAAGTTATCACAAACAAGTAAAGATTAAGCATGAATCACACGAGTTAACACAACTATTAGACACTCAATATTTGGTAAAAAGTGGAAGCTTCTCACATATATGGTTTATGTCCTAATGATTCGAATGTGAACACAATTTTTTTTTTGTACATGCCCAAAATATCTTGCATAAAGAACAAATTTCATAGACATGTTATGTTTCTACAAAACGATTAAATGTGTACCTTCTTCGTGGAATGAATCGAGAATTTTATCATCACCATCACTTTGGTGAAACACGCTTACTAGCTTTGAAGAACCGTTTGAACAATCCGGACAAACCACAAGAAGTAAATTCAAACTAAATACTATAATTTAAAAATAAAATAAAATAGAACAAAATAAAAGAAACTAAACTAAAATAAAAAGACACCCCAAAATGGTGTTTAAAACTTAAAAAGAAGTATTTAGGCTCCATGCCTACAAAATATTAATTGGAATTACAAGCCAATCCCCAAAAATGGATGGCAACCAACAAAATTCAGAAGTTTAAAAGTAAAATGCGAAAATAAACACTAAACTAGAAAATCTGAAAGTAAAATAAAAAGGAAAATAAAGAGAACATCAATCGCTGGTCTAGAATCGAATCTCAATAGACCCGAGTCGACCAACCGAATCGAATTTTCTTCACCATCATCCTCATCTCCCACCTCCTCCTCGGATTTGGCCCGACCCCGCCAACCAAAGATATGTCTGGGCGCTCTCCCGTGCGAGTGAAATGGTTCACTCCGGGCTCTCTAATCTGCAGAGCAAGGTGCTCCATGCTCTCATGCATAAACAAGAATGCTCTCTGATGAGCGAGATGCATCTGCCTGCTCCATTCTTCCGATGGACTAGCTCGAGGAAGTGCGCAGGCAGCAGATTATCAAGGACCCTACAAAATCGATCAGTAGTGATCATCAATAACTCCATCAATGGTTAGGTGTCCCTACAGCAAGGCCACCTTCGCCTCAAAGAAACCCATAATCAACCCAGGATATGTGAGAGCACACTTTATACGCTCCCCCCTGGAGGTATAACTAAGCGTAACCCTCTTCAGCTCATTCGCGATCGACGGCCAAAATCAATTTGCTCCTCATCGAGCATATAAGCAATCAAACTTCTGTCTCCATGGTATCAAGATGTGTGGCTCCTAGGTTTCATTGTAAAGAGCCACACACATCATAACTCGGGCACTTGTTTCGGGCCTGTTGAATTTCAAGGTTGACCGGCCCGATTCAACTCATAAGAATGCCTGACAAGCGAGCTTAGTCCTCGGATGTTGTATCCCAATTACCACGAGCAGTGCTCATGGTAGACATCCAGTTGATCCTCTGGGGCTGTCCAGTTGATGCCCAGAAAACTGTTGATTGTTGTGCGAGAGAAAGATACAAGTTTGCCCCGAACAACAGAAGCAAACCTAAATTCGCTCCCCTCGGCCGGAATAGCATTGGCATAGAATTCTCGCACAAGCTCCACGTTGACCTTCGTTTAAGGCGTGCAAAGAACTTCCAACCCGTAATTTTCAAGGATGACCTGAGGCGTGCAGTAGTGCCCTTGCTCACGGAGGCAGATGGTTCGCTCCGTCCAGATGTTTCGCTCTTCGAGCTCTTTGTAGCGAGCCTCTTGAGCGTGTCCAATGAAACGAACAGGATCGAAAGTCGCAGGCCTAGAGGGCCCAGCTCCAGCAGAGGAAACTCTTTGTCGCTTAGGTGCCATCTGAAATTTCAACACAAAAATCAACAGAAAAATGACACCGAGGTGTCCATTAGCAAATACTCATGCAAACAGCAAAGCAAACCAACCAACCAAAGCATTACAACTAATCGGAAACACTAAAAACACAAGAAGAATTTTCAAAATTTGAATCGCGATGCCTCTGCGATTTTAAAAATTCCTCTCAAAGCATTTTTCTCCACAAAACACTTCCTAGGAAGCGAAAATAACATCCTATTACTTCTCTAACAAATAAACATCCTAATTCTAAGAGAAAATTAAAATTCCTAACCCTAGGTTTTCAAAATCTAACCTAAACATGCAATGTACGAAATTGAGAAAGGAAAACATAGAATACTTACAAGGATGCCTTGGGTGATTGATTGGACAAAGAAATTGCAAAAATTCAAGATTTTGGTTGGGGTTTTGGGATTTTGAGAGAGTGAGGATTTGTGAAGAAAAGAGGAAAAGGGTTAAAATAACCCTAACCTCTTTTAAACCGACTGTGCCACGAATGGGCCTCAAAAATCGATTTTTTCAAAATATTTTTTTCAAACATACCCTATAGCGTTGAGCGCGAAACATTCTGCCAGATGGGTCAAAATGCGCGAGCGCGACTGAATTTTGATTTTTCTGCCAAAACAACAAATTAACAGTTTGAGCAAGCGTAAATGAGTTCAAGGAAGAATACTTACAATGTTGGGGTGCCTCCCAACAAGCGCTTTGTTTAACGTCGGTAGAGCTCGACGGTTCATGATGATCATTGATCATCAAAGAAGGATTCGGTTATGTTGCGGCTCACCTCTCCACCAACGTACCGTTTCAACAGCTGCCCATTCACCGTCCATTCTTTTGTTCGTGCAAGATCTTGCAAGACAATTGCACCATACTCTTTGACCTCTTTGATTAAAAACGGACCGGACCATTTTGTTTTGAGTTTTCCCGGGAAAAGCCTCATCCGGGAATTGAACAAGAGAACCTTTTGTCTCGGCCTCAATTCCTTGATCTTTATCTTCTTATCATGAGAAACCTTGACTTTTGTTTTGTACCTCCGATTTGAATTGTATGCCTCTTCTCGCATTTCTTCCAATTGAACGAGTTGTATTTTTCGCTTTTCACCCGCCAATGATGGATCAAAATTCAAGAATCGGAGGGTCCATAATGCTTTGTGCTCCATCTCTACCGGGAGATGACAAGTTTTGCCATACACAACCTGAAACAGGGTTAGTCCGATAGGGATTTATAGGCGTTCGCCCACAAAGCTTCATCTAATTTTTGTGACCAATCTTTTCTAGAACCAAGCAGTTTTTCCAAAATCTTTTGATTTTCTATTAGACACCTCGGCTTGGCCATTCGCTGAGGGTGATAGGGGTCGTCACTTTATGCTTTACACCAAATTGTTTCAAAAGTTTTTGTAACAATGCATTACAAAAGTGCGACCCACCATCACTAATGAGCACCCTAGGCACACCAAAACGAGAAAAATGTTTCTTTTCAAAAATTTGATAACAGTTTTGCCGGCCTTAGGCGAAGCAATGGCCTCTACCCACTTTGACACGTAATCCACAACTACAAGAATATATTCATTTGAAAACGAAGATGGAAAAGGACCGACAAAATCAATCCCCCAACAATCAAATACCTCCACTTCCAACATATTGCTCAATGGCATTTCATCTCTTTTTCCTATCCCTCCACTTCTTTGGCATTTGTCACAAGACTTAGCGTGAGCATACGCATCTTTGAATAGCGAAGGCCAATAAAATCCCGACTGTAGAACTTTGGTGGCCGTCCGCATTCCATTATAGTGTCCCCCACAAGGGGAATTGTGACAATGCCAAAGAATGTTTTTGGCCTCTTCATCACTCACACATCTTCTTAACAATCCATCGCTACTCAACCTAAAGATGTAAGGTTCATCCCACACATAATACTTAGTATCGGCTAAAATTTCCTCTTCTCATTCCAAGTCAAATCTTCCGCATTAATCCAGCCTTGTAATTTGCCATGTCGGCAAACCACGGTCGCTCTTGGATTGCAAATAACTTCTCATCCGGGAATTCCTCCTTCACCTCTTTTTCCTTGTCCGTAATTTTTACGTTCACTAAGCGAGACAAATGATCCGCTACCAAATTTTCCGAACCTTTTTTTATCACGGACCTCTAAATCAAATTCTTGCAAAAGAAGAATCCATCGAATTAACCTTTGTTTAGAGTCCGGTTTGGTAAGCAGATATTTTATTGCCGAATGATCCGTGAAAACCACAACTTTTGAACCAATTAGGTAAGGACGAAACTTTTCCAATGCATATACAATTGCGAGCAACTCTTTTTCAGTTGTTGCATAATTGATTTGAGCATCGTTCAAAACTTTGCTCGCATAATGTATAGCATGGAAGATTTTGTTCTTCCTTTGGCCTAATACGGCTCCTACCGCATAATCACTAGCGTCACACATTAGTTCAAAATCAAGTTTCCAATTAGGCGCAGTGATTATGGGTGCATTTATCAAATTCTCCTTTAATTTTTCAAAAGCTAACAAACAATCATTATCAAACAAGAAAGACTTATCTTTGTTGAGCAAGTTGCTCAAAGGTTTGGCTATTTTGGAGAAGTCCTTGATGAATCTTCGATAGAATCCCGCGTGACCCAAAAAGCTCCGAATGCCTTTGACATTGGTAGGTGGGGGAAGCGTCTCGATAACATCAATTTTTGCTTTGTCAACCTCAATTCCTCTTGAAGATATCTTGTGGCCAAGGACAATTCCCTCGGTCACCATAAAGTTGCATTTTTCCCAATTCAAGACCAAGTTGGTTTGCACACACCTCTTCAAGACGGTGTCCAAATTTTCCAAGCATAAATCAAATGAAGCTCCAAAAACGGAAAAGTCATCCATAAAAACTTCAATTGTCTTTTCAATCAAATCGGCGAATATAGCTTGCATGCACCTTTGGAATGTTGCCGGCGCATTGCATAAGCCGAAAGGCATACGCCTATACGCGAAAATTCCAAACGGACATGTGAAAGCCGTTTTCTCATGATCTTCCGGATTCACCGATATTTGATTATATCCCGAATAACCATCCAAGAAACAATAGTATTGTTGTCCCGCAAGCCTTTCTAACATTTGGTCCATGAACGGAAGAGGAAAATGATCTTTTCTCGTCGCTTTGTTAAGCCTACGGTAATCAATACACATTCTCCACCCCGTCACTTTTCTTGTTTGCACTAGCTCATCCTTATCATTAGATACAACCGTCAAGCCTCCTTTCTTAGGAACCACATGAACCGGGCTCACCCACGTACTATCCGAAATCGGGTAAATCATCCCCGCTTCAAGCATCTTCACTACTTCTTTGCGAACTACCTCCTTCATCACCGGATTCAATCGCCGTTGAGGTTGGGCTACCGGTTTGTACTCATCCTCCATCATAATGTTGTGCATACAATAGGCCGGGCTTATGCCTTTCAAATCGGCTAAGACCCAACCAATCGCATTTTTGTTCGATTTCAAAACTTTAATTAAGCTTTCCTCCTCATTTTCCGACAATGTATTGCTAATGATTACGGGCTTTTTACCTCCCTCCTCAAGAAACACATACTTTAAATGAGACGGTAGCTCTTTCAACTCAAGTTTTTGGTCTTCATATTTTAGATCTTTTTTCAAACTTTCCTCTTCTTCCTCCCAAGGGTGCATTTCCTTTGAAATCTCCATTCCTTCCAAACACTCCTCAATATCTCGACCATCATCATTATCATTCACCTCTTGTGTTGCTTCCTCAATAACGTCAATCTTGAAACAATCTTTCTTATCCATGGGATGCTTCATTGCTTCAAAAAGATTAAAGCAAATCTCTTCATCTTGAACTCTCACCTTCATTAGGCCATTGAAACAACCGGCAGAACATCATCCGATAACTGTATCAATGAAGTCGCCATCGAACGTTTTTTATCTCGCAAAAGGAGAAAGGTGAACATCGCGAAACCTAAAAGGATAAGGCACGGTCTTGCGACCGAGAGATAGGTAAGGAATCTATTACGAAGGAAAGGTATTAGCACCAACACGTAGTACTCTACGGTATCCACTTCTATTTTCGCCTAATGGGTGTGTTTATATCTATTTACCGCTTAATTGCTATATCTGTATGCTAAAAGAGAATGCATGTGAAAGAAAAAAAATAATAAAGGAAACACGGGGAAAAGAAGGAAGTATTTACAAAGTTCGCTCGATCGAGCCCCGTGACAAGATGCCTACGTATTCCCGCGTGCAATGGGAAAGTCGAGGCCGTAGTTCGCTCACATGTTTTGATGGGTTATGTGTTTTTAATTATGAAAATAATTTAAACACAAAAGAAAACCCGTAGGCAAAAAGTTTGCATTTGGTTGGTTGCTTTTACCTTTGAAAAAGGAGTTTGAACCATTAGTAAGTGTTTTTATTTGCAAAAGGAAAAAGAAAACAATTTTTAGTTTTATTAAATGCATGTATGCAGAAGAAACTGGAAAACAAATAAGGAAACCCTAATGTTATCCCTAATGTCATCATACATGGATTACATCCTAAGGTCTAACTCGAATCACTAACTAAAGTAGAGTCGAGAGAATCCTAAAGGAACATGCAAAGGTTTACCACCTAAATCTATGTCTATCTCGAATCACCACTAGAATGGAGTCAAGATGACAAGCGAGGGAAAATGTTTACAACCTAAGTCTATGTCCATCTCGAATCACTAACTAAAGTAGAGTCGAAGACGACAAAAGGGATGAAGCAAACAAGTGCTTTGTCAGAAGCACACAAACAATGCAATGCAAACAAACAAATGGCACACAAGCGCAGGAAGAGGAGGAAGTCCCATAGCCTCGACGGTAACGAGCATACCGTGAGTCAACCAGGAGCCGACACATCCAATTCCGGTTGAAGAGCAAATGGTGCGAGTTCTGCAATAAATGCGAACCCCGTGAAAGCGTGGAGAGTCGAATAGGAACTCTTGCCACTTTTATTGACTCGATAAAGGAAGCAACACGATTCGCGTGCCGAAATGACAGACTAGAACGCGGGGTTCGTTCGACCTACCTTCCGCTTGCCCATATATCAATGACTCGATGAAATATAAAAGCGGACTTTGCTTAGTGGTACCACGGCGCCCTAACCACCGACCTATGCAAGCACAAATGTAAACACTTATCGAGAATTACCTCCTATGCGGATGGAGGATTTGAAACAAACCAAACACAATTAGCAACCTAATTGCCCTAAACGGGTCTTTAAATAAACCAGAGGGGTTCCGAACATGCTCCAACTGAAGCCCTTCATACATCTCTATTCCTACTCTCATGGCAAGGAAAGCAAGAAAACCTACTTCTCATGCTCTCTAGAAAAGCGGTAAAGAAATGCGTAAATAAAGTAGAATAAAATACCGACGGATATCAACCACACAAGCTAAGCAATATCGGAAAACTTCAAGTCACTGCACGCAAATAAGAAATCCGGTGAAGTATGCGGAAGCACAAAAGCATAATCGAATGTGTGTCATACACATCCGAGCAAATACAATACACCGACAAGATCATAATCCGCATAATACAGATAAAGGATGTGCATTGATATGCACGGTCAAGAATGTGTGTCTATACACATTCGACGATATCCAATAAACCCGCAAGAAACTATCGGATAATACAGACAAAGGATGTGCATTGATATGCACGGTCAAGAACGTGTGTCTATACACATTCGACGTAAATCCAATGAACCGCAAGAAATTACAATCCGCATAAAGTACGAATATGTGTTTCTCGTGAAATGAGAAAACACAAAGCAAAACGCGATAAAACAAATGTAACCATGGAGAAGTGGTATGTTAGTGTACCACAATTAGGTACCTAACCAAAACATCCTCAATGTACCTTGCACAAGTCAACAAACATGTCAAAAATAACAAGGAAGCGGAAATATAATTGCATATTCACATCACATGTCAAAATATGATCCAAAGGTGAAGAAATGGAATGTAAATGTGTATAGCAACATAAGAATGGAAACCGGCAGCACACACACATAATGCAAAACAACTCATGAACAACATCAAATCGAGCTAAGCCCATTACAATAGTTCTCAAATGCAATTATATTAGTTCTACCATGAGATGCTAATTATATGACTCGATTAAGGGTTCTAAACCAAAGCGCCAACTATCTAAACATGCCAACATATTAGTCAAGAGGTTAGTTGAGGGTTAGAACAATTATTAGACATTATATACAAAGAAAATCAACACCACAAGTGTATGTGTAGTGTATAAAAAGGTTCGCTCCGACACCTTTCGAGTCCCAAAATCACCATTAAGGATAAATATGAAAAGTGAACCAAAACACAAGGCACAAGCTAATGAAAACAATCAAAATGATTTAACAAAATATCGGAAGCTACACGGTCTCAAAACGCGACGGTTCGATCAAATCTCGCTCAAAAATACAATTTTCGCACAAAAGTCAGCAGCTCCCGAATTGACGAAACATGTCCAAATCCAGAAACCGTTCGCGTGGAGAGCTTCAGATGGCTCGAGAAACATGATTTACATTAAGAAAAGTCGAAAAACTCATTACGGATCAAAAGTTAGAGCCAAAACAAATATTATGTCCAACTTTACCAATTTTCAAAGTGTCATGTTATTTTCCACCAAACTCAAATAAACTTGTTTCCAATGTGTTTTAGTGGTATTTAAATGAATAAAATGCAAGTGTACATGATTTCATGTGCAAGTGATACATACTCAATGCAAATACTACCTAAATGCTATGCAAACATGTAAGAATGTTGAGAGAAATTAGATGTTCAAAGTGTCAAAGTGTTGTGAAAAGTGAAATTTCAACATATTTTCATGTCATCAAAGTTGAACAACACCACATCAAATTAATTCAACTATCCTACATGCAAATGTATGGATATGCAAAGATGCAAATTATGTCACAATGTATGGATTCAAGTGTGTGTGTGAGTTGTGTGCAATGTGTAGATGTAGTGCAAGTGTACCTAAACTATGTGTTAGTTCTTACATTTCAACATAATTTTAATGCACAAAATAAGCCTCAAATTAATGATTCAATGCATGTCACCTAATTTACATATTACTTGATGCATGATCATATAATTAGTGATGCAAAATGCTCACATCAAGTACCTAAATACAATGCAAAGTCACAACACAAAAGTAGGTGTGTGTATTGTGTAGAAAGTTTGACACCGACACCTTTAAGGCTCCAAAACGGATCATGATCAATAAATTCGACAAAACAAATGCTATAATCGGAATCCACACGAATTTGTAAGGAATCTCAATATTCAATTTCAAGAAATTCAACAATTGAAAAATCGAATGAAATAAGCACTTAAGTAAATAAGCACTTACTTGTACTTGAAGCTTTGAGTTGAAATTGATGAGGAAAATCTTGTAATTCTCCAAGAAAATACCAAATCAAAGTTGAATTGATGATAATAAGAGTGGAGAATCTTGAATCCTTGGAGAATCAATGAAGAGGAAAACTTCAACTCTTCACTCGACACCATAAACGTTCTTCAATGTTCTTGATTGATGAAAATCTTGATTTGATCCTTGAGAATTGAAAGGAATCAAGAGTATGGGGCTGTACGGAGAAAGAAAAAAAAAAATAAAAAGTTTTCGCGGTGGTTTTGGAATTTGGTGGTTGTTGGTGGTTTGAAGTGGTTGTGCAACTTTGAGTTGAGAGAGAATTGAGAGAAAAGTGAGAGCTTTTGGGTCAAATTTAACAAATGATTCTCTCTACCAATTTTGTGAGTGGTAAAATATATTTATAATATGAAAAATTGGGCTTTGGAGTGTCGGATCCACAATTAAGTCCTAATCGCGATTATCAAAATGATTTTCGTACACAATCCAAAACAGCCTAATCCGTGCGGAATTTGAAGTCGGAATGTAAACGAAAAATGTCCAGAATGCGATTTTGCTTGCGTGAATCAAAATTTCGACGCAATCAGATGAATGGTCAAGGTGATATGAATTTTAAAGTTTCAAGAGGGCGTCCGCATGCGAATTCTCAATGCGCTCTGGGAAAATGCCTCGAACGAGGATCTTCTGATCAAAATTTGCAATTGAGTGTTTATGAGACAACTAAATCTAACAAAATTTATGAACTTTTGGCACTGGTCCCATCTCGTTTCGATAAAAAACAAGCGAGATATGATTTTTGAAGTTCACGATCGATGAAAATTGCTCGGTCCAACTCAACATGTGTCCGAAGAATAAAAACTGGTCTTAAACGGTGAGGAATCAGCTCCGAGTTGTAAAAGAAAGTTGTAGAAGGATTTGATACGGAATTTTAGAAATTGGTCCCGCTCAGTTTCGAAGTTTCCAGCTAAGAGATATGAACTTTTAGTGGGCAAAACACACGGGTCAGCACTAAAATTTTTAATCCTCTTGAGATCTTGAATTTTCCGGGGACCTTCCTCACATAATTTGCTTCCGGATTTCGAACAAAAGTTGTAGATAAAAATGAGAGGGACATGCCAGTCAAAATTCATCAGAAAATACCTGACGAGCTGTGAGATACACTCTTTGGAGTGCCCGAAACACACCGAAAACCCAAAATCCACTTTATTGAGAAATAAGCGAATGAATTCATTTTCTTGACGAAATGACCTCCAACCTGAATAGATAAACTGGAGGACATATTGATATGATTCCAAAGATTGTGGAACCAAGCCAAAATAGCTTCCTGACCAAAAAATCTTGCAAATAGCCGTACGAACCGAGAAACATTGATTCTTGGCTCAAAATGATCTGAGATAGCTGAAACACGCCGTTTCTTTCGTACTTGGAATGTTTTGAACCTGGTAACCCCATGATCAATGATATGCATGCACCTACATGTATGTTTATGCAATCGAATTATAATCCATAAATACGAAAAAGAAGAGGCGAATTGGGGTAAACAATATCATCTATATCAATCATCATCCTAGCCGTCTTCATGAATGGTCTTCCAAGAATTAAAGGTGCCTCCACATCTTCCTCCATGTCTATGACAACAAAGTCAACCGGAAAAAAGAATTTGTCCACTTTTACCAACAAATCTAAAGCTACACCGTGCGGGCGAGTAATAGACTTGTCCGCTAATTGCAATGTCATTTTTGTAGACTTTAATTCAATCTCCCCCAATCTCTTCACAATGGATAATGGAATCAAGTTGATACTTGATCCCAAATCAATTAATCCGTTTCCAACATATACATCCCCAATAGTAACGGGCAAAGTTACACGCCCCGGATCACTCTCTTTCTTCGGAATAGTGCGTTGAATTATTGCACTACAACTCGCATCCACCATTATGGTTTCTTGATCCGTGTATCTCTTCTTTTTTGTCAAGATATCCTTCATGAATTTTGCATATTTGGGCATTTTCTCTAATGCTTCGGTAAATGGAATATTTATTTGCAATTGCTTGAAAATATCCATATACCTATCATAGTGCTTTGCATCATCCTTTTTAGAAGGAAGGTGAGGATATGGTAAACTTCTCAATGGATAAGTTACTTCCTTCTCTTTTCCCTTTTTCATTTTCTTCTTTTTCTCCTCTACTTTCTCCTTTTCAACTACACCATTTTCCTTTTCATTTTCAACTAACACCTCATTTTCAACTAAATCATCCTCCACATCAACATTATCATGTTTTTCAACTTCAACCTCTTCATCTTTTTCAACTACCTCTTCCTCCACTATTACTTCTTCATCCTTCTCCACTACTTTTTTTTTCTTTCAACTACTTTCCTTTTCTCATCACAAACTCTACCACTTCTTGTTGTTATGGCTTTGCAATGCTCCTTAGGATTTGTTTGCGTAGTTGGGGAAAATGATGTCGAAGCACTTTGTTCGGAAAGTTGCTTAGCGAGTTGTCCCACTTGTGTCTCCAAATTCTTGATGGACGCCTCCGTGCTCTTTTGATTAGCCATAGAAGCTTGCATAAATTGAGCTAGAGTGTCTTGAATGTTGGAAGATCTCACTTGATTTTGAGGTTGGTTTTGTTGTTGACCTTGATTTTGTTGTTGACTTTGATTTTGATTTTGTGTTTGATATGGATTTTGCCTTCCTTGGTTATTGTTATCTTGCCTCCACCCTCCTTGATAACCGTGATTACCCTTTGTTGGTAACCTTGGTTTTGATTTTGATAAGGGTAAGGAGCTCGTTGTTGGTACCCTTGGCCTTGGTTGGCCACATAGTTAGCTTCCTCATTCTCCGGAGGACAAAAGCCGGTTTTATGATCTCCTTTGCACAATTCACAACAAGCTATTTGGTGAGCTTGCTTATTTGATGCTCCTTGTAACTCCATGATTTGAGGGAGTTTAGCCATTTGTTTTGTCAATTCTTCAACTTGTTTTCAAACAATTTGTTTTGCGCCACAAGTGCTTCATGACTCGAACCAATTTCTAAAACTCCCATTTTCACTTGTACACCTCCTTGATCATGTTGAGTTTGATGATCATTCCTACCCATCTTCTCAATTATTTGGATTGCTTCATATGGTGTTTTGCCATCAAAGAACCTCCCTGTGGCATCCAACAACAATTTGTGTTGAGGTTGGAGACTATTTCGGAAAATATGAATTTGTGTAAGCTCGTCAAAACCGTGGCTCGGACACTTCCTTAGCATAGACTTATATCTTTCCATGCCCGATTCAAAGGCTCGTTTACTCCTGCGAAAATACCGAGATAGCCGTCTTAGCCTCCATGAAACGTGATTGAGGGAAAAGCGTTCAAGAAACTTTTCCTCCAAAACATTCAATTAGTCATTGTCTCTTGCAATTGATCAAGATACCAATCTTTTGCCTTCCCACTAGAGAATGAGGAAAAGCCTTTGGAAATATTGCTCTTCTTGGTCTTCCGAGCACCGCCTCCCGCGATCTCATAAAACTTGGTAAGGTGAGTGTAAGGATCTTCATGGTCATGGCCATGAAATGGACTTACATAGAAGTTGAAGCAAACCCGTCTTCATTTCAAGAACCCTTGCATTTGCTTGACGAGCAAATTGGGCATTATGAGGGCTATTGACACACGGCCCCGGTGGTGGTGGTGGTTGTGGTTGATTCTCCGCCATAGTGGTGACTTCTCCAAACACGGGTGGTGTTGAAGAAGTAGATGCTTCTCCTTTCTCCTCTTTCTTGCCTTTGCCTAGCTTGTCTTTTCTTCTTTTAGCACTACTATTAAGTCTCCTAGGCGTCCTTTCAATTTCGGGATCGAAAAGGGTTGGTCGACTGAATACTTCTGCATAAACTAATTCGAAAAAGTCTAGCCACACAAAAGAAACAAAGAGAGATTAGTAGAAAAAGTCTTAAAACACACAACTATTGCTATACTAACAACATCAAACGCCAATCCCCGGCAACGGCGCCATTTTGTTGTAGGATTTCTCCGTGAACAAAGTATTTTTAATTATCGATTCCACAGGGATTGGTGCATGTTATAGTCTTTCAATAGAAAAGTATGTTTTAAGATGATGTAACCAAAGGGTTTTGTTACATATGCTACTAGAACCATGAGTTTCCAAACAATAACTAAATTAATTCTTTCAAAGAGAGTTATGTTTGGATTAAAGAGAGTTTGAGGGTGTTTTCCAATTAAAAAGGCATGTCAAGATTAGTTTCATTGATCTAGTTTCATACATATTCATTTAATCAAGTGATGAACATAATAGATGATTTCTACAAATATATATCCTCTCAATCTTGTAGATTTCCCACCAAGATTGTGAATGTTATCATGTTAATCCTTGCATGATTCCTCACTACAACTATTAGCATGATAATCATTAAGTTCAATATTTTGTAAACTCTAACACACAAATCTATTCCTAGCATTTGTTTATTAGAGGATGAATATCCTAGGTCACTTTGAAATATTCTTTTCCAAGCAAAACTCAAAGCATAAAGATGAAGAACAAGGATATTTGTCATACCCCAAAATTTGCCCTCCATCTACTCAAGAGATTTCATACATCCATACTCAAGGACTCCTCAAGAGTTGATCAAACAAACTCTCTCCTAGACAATCAACCCAAACTAGGGTTTGGTATCTCTCAAGTCAAGATGGATTTCCAACATCTCCAATGGCCTTCATGCCTCCTCATATGCTTCAAAGATTCTCCATGTCAAGTTTCAAGCCTCACAAGTCAAGTTTCCTCGCACAATTGTTCGATGGTTGAAAATCGGTGTATTGGACAAAAGTCAATCGTGGTCAACATACGTCAAAACTTCGATTTTTGGTCAACATCCTCATTTTAAAGTTACATTCATCATTTGATCAAAGGTTGATCATGATTCATCAAGAAAACTCAAGATTTGCCCAAAAGTCAAACTTTCTAAATTAGGGTTTCTAGATGAAAAGTCAACTGAACTTTGACTGATCATAACTTTCTCATACTTTCTCATAAATTTTTCCACCACCTCTTGTTTTGAAGGAAATTCAATTCTCTACAACTTCATGTCTCACAAGAATGTCCAAAAAATGCTTCATTTGAGAGGTATAGCTCAAAACATTACATGTCATTTTCAAAGTCAACAAAAAGTCAACTTTTTGTTTTGAAGATATTTTGAGCATGGTAACTCCAATTGAGATGAGACCAAAGACATTGTTTAGAGGACTCTTAGAGCTTTCCAAAAAGTCCAATAACTCTCAAAATGTGGAAAATTGAGCAAGATAAACTATTCGAAGTTGGGCAATTTTGGACAATTGCACAAAAGGACATTTTGGTCAAAATGCAAAATTTTCCAAATGGGTCTATAATCTTTTGATCCAAACTTGTTCATGATGTTATTTTGACCCATAAATTCTTGGCATTGGTGATTTTCTATTTTCATGATTTATATTTGAATTTTACAACATTTAATTCAAAAATAAATTATGTAAAATATGAAAATTAAGTTATTTTCAAATAAGTTGGATTTATATCTCTTAATGTCCAAGAAAGCCCACACCATTTACCAAATTTGCAAGCCATGGCATTGATGAGAAAATCATATTTTCTTCAAAATTTGATTTGTTTTTATTGGAAAATATTTGCACAATCAATAAGCAATCTTTTTTCACTCCTTTTGCCATCCAATTTTCCTCTATAAATACTCAGCATTGCAGCCAGCACAAAGGACGAAACCCTAGCTCAAGCCAAACCCTTATTTTGTCAAAATTTTCCAAGAATCTTTGAAATTCGAATTTCAATTTTCAGCAAGCTTCAGCCTCTCTCAAGCATCCAAACGTGCTCAGGGGGTAAGTATGAGTAAGAATACATCATTGGTATTGATCAAAGCATGCTGAATCGGTCCATATACATTCATACATACTTGAATTTTTCTTGAAATCGCATATTATTATTCTGTGTGTTTTAATGGATTCTAATGCTTGCAATGTGTTTCTGAGAGGCCTAGGGTTTGATCTGGGCAATCGTCCTTGGTTTTGAGCGTCGGTGTGTAATACCATTGCTAGGGCTTTTCGGATCGTGAGCTTGAACCGGCCATACAGCCGATTGATCAAAACTAACACCACCATTGGATTCGGAGGTCGATTTAGGTGGACAAGGTCTTCTTTTCTTTGTTTTCGCGTTATTTTGCGGGTTCAAGAATCTCCTCATCGGAGAAGGCGGAAGACTAGGGCTCGGCGTCGACTCTCTCGACCGTGAAGCATGGCGTGGCACTGTGGAGTTCGATTCGTCCATTCAAAATCAAGCTGGGCCTTGTGTTGTGTTTGATTTTTTTCAAAATATCCCTGACGCGTGTACATTCATATTGATTTGATTTCGGTTTACCAAACACCAAGTGCATCATGGCGTAGTGGTCAGCGTGTTGGTTTTTAAGGTTTGAAGGGGATGTCTCCAGTTCGATTCCTGGTTCAGACAATCCCTTTTTCTTTTTTACAAAAACTCAATTTTCCTATTTTCCAATTATTTTCAATATTTTCATACATTTTAATTAACTTACATATTTTATTTATGCATTAAAAAATTACCAAAAACATTTTTTTCTTTTTACATTCTTTTCATAAAAACCTTTATTTAATTTAATAAATTAAAAAATATAATTTTGCATGCATATTTATTTTATTTTATTTTGCATTTAAATCATTATAAATTGCATTTTAATTATTAAATCCTTTCCAAAAATCCCAAAAAAATTATTTTAATATATTTATCTTATTTCCAGCATATATTAATTCTCTCATATTTAAATTTGCATTTTTCTAACATTTTCCTCTTATTCAATTCATCGTATTTTCCGATTTCCCATTCTTTCACGGTTGCTCCGATTCGGATGTTTGTTTTTTTCTTTTATCATTTGCTTTTTTCCAATTATGTAATGGCTCATGGGATGTAATAGTTTAAATTAGGACTTTTACTTTCCGCACTCCTAATTATGTATCAAAGCCATGCCATGTAATAGCGTAGGTTTATCTTTCCGCACTTTACATTCCGCACCCTTATCAATTGCTAGTAATTAGGCGTGTATGGCAAGATAATAATTGGACATAGCTCACACTAATCTTCAAGATAAAATATCGAATTTGACACACTTCTCTCACACGCACCCTTAGGGTAATTCTTGATGCCTTCGATCCACCATGGATGTCCCTCGAACGTAGAGGTATCCTAGCACCGTTGCCTTCAAACAAATCATCATAGTCCCTTCGATACAAAGATCATAAGACCCGCGATGTCGCCTCCGAATACATGATCTTGACCCTCGATTGTCGCCACGAAAATGATGATAGTCCTTCGAATGTGCTAGGATACTTCCTACAAGTTGCCTTCTATGACCATCCGATGTCCCTTCGAATGTCCCGCTTACATCCAACGAATGGAGCTACCAACTAACTAATGGTATGGCTAGCGCTATTCTAAAGGAATGTAAAAGTACGAAAACGACCAATTCTGAGTGGGTAAATAAGTCTTTTAGTTGCTTGCTCTATCAAATGCTTTTCACACACACACTTTTTCAAAGTTCAAACTTTCTTTCAAAACAAACATTTCGAACATTTTGTATACACTCCTACATGAGTCATTACAAAGTCAAAGCGAAATGCCTTTTTCAAAACATTTTGTCAAACACACGAAAGCAATTTTAAAAGGTGATCTAGAGCAACTAAGAGCCCGTAGATAACTACGGATGGAAAGGGTGCTAATACCTTCCTTTTCATAACCATTCTCCGAACTCGAGAATCTAACGAAGGTCTTTTTCATTACTTTTACCTTCCTTAATTGGATAAAAATAAAAGTCGGTGGCGACTCTTGCTATCCGCACATTTGGATACAAAAATCCTAAAAAGTCGTTCGTATCACGGCTGGCGACTCTTGAGAATCACACCAAAGAGAGAATTGCCTTAGGGATTTCTAGATAACTTTTATTGCTTTTTGTTTGACTTGTATGCTTTATCTTTAAGGGTTGCTTGGGTATTATATTGTTGGGGGATCCTACACCCGGATCCGGGTTTCCTTTTAGGTAAGTAGCATTAGATCATCGCGACCGTTAGACGTATAACTACGCGGTCAACATGATGGCTACGTTAGCGTGACACTTTGGTTGTCCCGATACTCTTCATTCCCAAGTTGAAGAAAGTATTTGGCTTCTGCGTGGTGTCATCAAGCGCTAACTAAACTTTTAGAACCTTAATTGACCCATCTTGGCCATTAGAAGGTAGTGAGATGGCCGGCTTTGGTGTAGACCGAGGTTGGTTGATACTCGATGCTACGCTCATTGAGATCAGACTTTTGGGACATTTTCGATCGACCACTTGGCCGTATTGAAATAAGCGCCTCAAGAAAGATCTATGATATGAGATTCCTAGAACCGGTTACTATTATAGGACGGGATGAACCAACTCAACTTTTGGTGGGGTAATCACCTATACCTCATACAAGCCTTAACCCTAGGCTCATTGTGTGAATTGTTTGTGTGTGCTAAACATGACATCATGACATCATTCGCATTGCATATCATCTCTAACTATTTCAAGGACCTAGGGATTTATCTTTGCTCTGTTTTGTAGGGATTATGGCTTCTAGAAAGACTATCCGAATCAACTTCATGGGTATCCCTTCTCAACTCAAAGAATTGGTTTGAAATTCCGACCATGCTCGGTTCATCAAAAGACATGGTTATCTACTTGATTTGGTTATCTCGGTTTGAAGAAGATATGATGCATGTCTATTCGGTTCTTTGATCCAAACACCATTGCTTTACATTTCAGTTATCGGTTGGTTCCTACCTTAGAAGAGTTCTCTAAGCTACTTGGGATACCTATTCTTGATCAAATGCCATTCACCGGTCTAGAAAAGGTTCCTAAGTTCAAGACATCGCATCGACCACATCTTAAGCGCTCGGACATTGAAGCCAATTGGGAAACTAGAAGTGGAGTTAAGGGTTTACTTTCAAGTTCTTAATCAAGAAAGCGAGAATTCCTCCGAGTTATGAGTTTCCATGCATTAGAACATTGTTGCCTTGCTAATTTATGGTTTGGTTCTTTCCTAACTCGGATCAATTCATAGATGTCAATGCCATCAAGTTGTTCCTTACCGCGATCCGATGCCTACTTTACTTGAGACATCCTACATTCTCTCCACACTCGTACTACTAAGCGACAAGGAACTCTCATGTGTTGTGTCCGTTACTTTCAAGGTGGTTTATTTGCACCTTCCTCCATGATTTGAAGAATGAACAAAGGTTGAGATGGTCTCAAAGATTGATGTCACTCTCTCATTCGGATATCCGTTGGAATCTTTTCTCAAAAGGATTTCACATTCATTGAGCGTTGTGGAGAATTCCTAATGTACCGCTCCTTGGTATAGGGAGGTATTACTTACAACCCTTCTCTAGCTCTCGTCGGTTTGGTTTTGCTCGAAGAGATGGTCCACATGATATGCTTCTCAAGATATTGTGTTCGATTACAATCACGATCTCGAATTAGCGAAGGTTTATACATGCTTGGGGCATGGTAAAGAAGGCGATACCAGACTTTGGGGCACCGAACTCCATTCCTGGGAACCTTACCTCAAATGGGTGCGAGCTCGAGCTCAAAACCTCATGATGCCATTCACGCTTTGTTTTACCGTAATTATGGAACTGTTGCTATAGGTGGCGTACCTATCTTTTCTCCATCGACATGCCTCCGATTTTGAAGACTTGAAGAGATCACGGATTGACTTAAAGAAGAAAGGATACCTTTGAAGCTCGATGTTATGCAAGTGAGAAGAAAGTCCTAGAGTTGACCAAGCTACTTCATGGAAGCGAAACATCAACACTTACATCGGCACCAAGAGGAAGCCCATGGGAGACTTAGAGCTTTAGGATTTATTTGTTTTCTTTTATTGTTTGAATTATCTCTTGTACTTAAAGAAAAAGAGGAATAATAATGAGAAGTACTAATAAATGTTTGTTCATTGCTTGTTTAACAAATTTAAATCTCTTAGGTCCTTGAAAACATTGCATTGCATTCGCATAAACATCGCATAGCATAGCATAACATTGCATCACGGTACATTGGAATTGGTTTTCATTTGCTCGCTATTTATTTTAAAATGGCTCTTGAGCAATTGTCCAAGATCTCGGGCTCGGAATGCTCGGTTTGATGGATGTTCACGACTTGGTCGAGGCGAAGATGAAGAAGCTCGTCAACAAGAAGAAGAAGGTTGTTGGTCCCTCGACATGGGTGAGCGTTCAAAGGAGGTCCAAAGTGGTCGGTCGTATTGAGCTCTCGAAGGAAGTGTCTCTGAAGGTGCCAAGGGTGATGAAGGTGAGCGTGAGCCAAAGAAAGGAGGAGGATCATTACGATTATAGCCGATACTACGGGAAGATGACAAGTCTAAGACTTGAAGACCGTCGAATCTTTGTGGAAAACACAGAAAATGTCGGGGCTGAACTTTGATGATCGAGTCTTGTTCACAGTGTTGTGATTCCTCCCAAATTCAAAGTTCCTACTTTTCCAAGTATGATGGCATGTCTTGCCTAGCTACATTTGAAGTCCTATGTCGAAGAGATCCATCCCTGATGATAGAAGTTGTGGATGCACTATTTTCAAGAGAGTTTGTCGGAACCAGTTGGAATGGTACTATCGGCTAGAGAATGGCCGTATCCGTACTTGGGTGATTTGGTGATGCTTTCTCTGACGATATAAGTCAATCTTGAATTGACACCCATTTCATGCAACTACAAAGCATGTCATGGGTCGTGTGAGAAGTTCAAGGTATGCTCGAGAAATGGAGAGATCTAGCGAGAGTTCAACCACCCTTGTCCAATAGGGAGTTGGTTGATATGTTCATGGGAACAGCGAGGCCCATTCTTGATCACCGATTGGAAACTCTTCATCCGGATTCAAATTTGATTTTAACGAAGCGTATTGGCCAGTATCAAAGTGGAAAGATTCATGTAAGTCATCTTCAAATCTGCGAAAAGATCTTTTGGTGGTAAGAAAGAAGTTAATGTTGTGTATGGTCGGAAAAAGCCGGGCCAAGTCCGACGCTCGATGCAGCAGAGGCGGTTGTGATCTCCGATCTCATCGGACAACCTCGTGAGACAACGCGTAGTCGAGCAGCGCCACGAAGGCAGTTCTGATCAACATGCCTTTGTGCATGAAGCCTTGCAACACATGTTGAGCAGGTGATTACCTTGAGGGGATCCTCCTCGGAATGTCAACACTTCTCTCAATACAATCCACAATGCTAAGTGTGCTTACCATTCCAATGACCGAGAACGACAATTGTTTGAAGAACAAGATTCAAGATATGATTGAAGCTAAGCGATTGAGTTTGATCCTCCATTGAGACTCCGAATGTGATTAGCAGCGCCTATGCTAACCATGACAAGAGTTCAATCTTTGTTGGTGGCGATACTTATGTTTTCAACATAGATGACTTGACCATTCCTCGATGGTATTAAGAAGAATTTGTTGTGTGGTGTCAATCCGAGATGCCGAGAGAGTTGTCGTTGGTGCTCGTCGCACTTTTGATGGTTGTGCTTGGTTGAGAAATGCCGATGCATGATGGATAATGGAGATACTATTTCGAAACCACGGTCTGAAGCATGTGAAGAAATGTCTAAGTTGAAGATTGACAATGCGAGCAATGTGCCATCTGTGTAGGATACCTTAGGGCAGCCAAGTGGGAAATATGATTACATGGTGAGTACTTTCCACAGTAGTTACAAGATTCCTATTGAAGATGTTAAAGCGGGATGGGGTGACGATTTCCCGAAGACTATCTTTGATGTTACCATGGATTTCCTCTGCTGATCCTTGCCAAGTGGCACCTCTCATCATCTTCTAAGACATTTCCATATTCCTACGACAAGGCTATCCCTTGGAATTATGGGCTGATATTTACTATCATGGCGTCAAGCAAGATCCTCGACCATTGAAGATCTTTAACGATTTCTATTCGACGCCAGCAAACTCACCGGAT
>CM038792.1:241993624-242039839 GCA_021764765.1 Vicia sativa
AGGATTGAGAAATATCAAATGGGGATGAAGTGTTCTTGCCAGAGGCGATGTAACGTTGCTCGATTAAGTGGAATTGCTGCTCGTGGATTCCCTTATACTCCATTTGGGAAAGGTGTGTTGTGTTATTTATGCTTGTCTATGGGGAACTATTTGTTGACTTTCGTCGTCATCGATTCCACGGAACTTGTAGTAAGTACTTTGTATGTTCACTTTTCGTATGTTTGTGATTAGACTTTTATTGTCAAATGCGTATAGTCATTCAAAGAAACGTTGGACTTATTACAAACAACAACAGTGAAATTGTAAAGAGAAAAAGTTGTATTTATTTGAAAGGTGGCGTGTAAGCCATAGTTTATACACAAGAAAGGTAAAAAGCTATGCGGAAGCAATCGTTAGGTTCCAACTATGCTAGTACTCATATATTTCAACTATCTCATCTCCTAGCTGTCGATGAAAGTGAGTAGATTGATCTTACGCCATTTGAATCTTGAATCTTTGATAGTAGTGCAGGCAGGATGATGGAAGAGACATAGTTGTCGCTTAAATCCTAACTTTGCCTAGAGCCATCTTTGGGTTTATCTCTTAAGGGATACCCTTTTTTTGGCAAACGCCTTTTCGGTTTTCGACTTGCGGTGTACATCTTTGCATATATCCTTAATTTTTGCTCGAACCTTTTGGTTACATGAGATGCTCCTTATTTTTGCCTAGGCGATCGACCTGTGGGTCTCTTTATCGTAGTATTTTTGACTATATCTGCGTTCACGGTGTGGAAGTCTTCACCATCCATGGTGCTAAGTATCTCGTAAGCTCGCAGGAAAATCTTCACTACAAAGCGGTCCCTCGTGGGTAAGTCCATTTGCCCTAGGATCACCTTGTGAAGAATGATCGCGCTTGACTACTAGATCACGACTTGGTAGACTCGGTGCTTGACCTTCTTGTTAAATACTCACGATCATTCGCTTTACGATAAATCATCCGTGGCCGGATGGATCGCGATCGTTCGTCAATCAAGTTAATCTGGTCGGCGAGTCTGAACCCAATCGTCTTCGCCTCAACTCTTCCTCTTGGAGGACTACGGTTGAGGTATCTGAACCTCGATGGGTGAGGCGGCTTCCGTACGTATACAAGAGAGAAGGGGTTGCCTGATGATGTTCGTCGTAGTCACGATAACCATGAAGAGAAAATGGTAACATCTCACCAATCTTTGTAAGTCCATCATCTTGTATAATCTTCTTAATGTTCTTATTGGCGGCTTCCATAGCGCCATTCATCTTAAGTAGGTAAGGAGATGAATTGTGATGTAATCTGATGCGTCACGAGTTCGTGATCATCTTGTTGAGATTGGAACCGTTATCCTTGATAATCCTTTAAAGTGCATACAAACGAGATAAGATTATGCTTGATGAACGAGCCACTACATTCTTGGTAACGAGATGCATCACGAGAACTTACACCCACTTGGTGAAATAGTCAATTGCCACGAGGATGAAAGCGATGTCCATTGGGCCGTGGGCAGTTTCTCGATCATGTCAATGCCCACGTATTGCAAAAGGCCGAGGAATTAGAACATTCGATGCGGAGTCGTGCACTTTGTCGGCATAAATCGGCACTTGTGACAAGATCGGCGTAAGCGGTGACAATCGACTTCCATGGTGGACCAATAGTAACTTTCTCAAAATCTTCTTAGCCATGGTGTGTCCTTTGGAGTGGGTACCAAATTAATCCATGTAACTCTTCCATGATCGCATTCTTTGTTTCCGGTCTACGGTGAAGCTTCAAGTCGTGGTTGCGGTTGTATAAGATGTCGTTCTTTGAGGAAGAATTTGGATGCAAATCTTCTCATAAACTTCTTATCATTAGCGGATGCCTACTGGAATATTCAGAGTCTCAAGATACCTCTTCACGTATAGTACCAAGGTTTCTCTTACTTATCGAGCTCATAACAATATGTTGGTTAAGTCGAACCTTTCGATGATGATCAGGGAGCCTCGTTGTCCATCAACCTTGAACATAGGCGACATGGTACGATCGTGCATTGTGATTCTCTTCGTGGAATATGATTGAAAGTAATCTCTTCAAGTAAGGAACCAAACTCGGAACATGCTCTTGATATATAATGAGATTCGGATGCTTCGTATCCACTACCTATAATCTGGTGATCACTAAATTGAGTCTCCATACACTTGTAAGAACTTGATTCTTAAGTCAATAGCGACTTTAAGACCCATGATGCAACCGTATTCAGCCATGTTGTTCTGAAGCTGAAACAAAGTCTAGCGGTGAATGGCGTGTGTCACTTTGTAGGAGATGTAATGATGGCGCTAATGCCATTGCCAAGTGCGTTTGAGGCTCCATCAAGACCATAATCCATCGGGATCCTTGTTCAGGTCCTTAAATGCAGGCACAGTTCTTCATAATCGTAACTAGTAGAACATCTTCATCTGAAATTGATGCATAGGCGATAGTCATCTACGGACTTGATGAGCCAAATGATCGGCTACCACACTTCCTTTGATCGGCTAAAGAAGTGTCTTGGATGTCATATTCGGTCAGATCATTTGCCATCTTGCTATTCTTAGGAGAAATTGGTTTCTCAAAGATGTATTTTATCGGATCCATCTTGGAAATCAATAAGGTAGTGTGAGTCAACATATCTTTGTCTTAGCGTGACGTGACCAAAGCGTTACAAGTTTTCTCATTGTGAGTATCTTGTTTCACGATCGGTAAACTTTTGCTAAGGTAGTATATTGCATGCTCTTTCGACCGGACTCGTCATGCTAACCGCACCCATTGAGTTCTCTAACTGATTAAGTACATGATAAGAGTCTTCCTTGTGACATCGGGATGGGAGGATTTTGTAGGTACTCCTTGATTTTGTCAGCGATCGGCAATCGTCGTTCCATTCCACTACTTGATCTTTCTTAAGTAACTTGAAGATTGGCTCCCAATAGCGATTAGGTGTGCAATGAATCGGCAATGTAGTTGATCGGCGAAACCTCGACTTCCTTCTTGCGAGGCTGGCATCTCTTGAATAGCTTTAACCTTGGCGGGATCAACTGATACCTTTACCAGCGCTCAAACCCTAGGAGTTTTCGGATCGACTCAAAAGGTGCACTTGTTAGGATTAAGTCTCGATCGTACTTCTTCAACCTATCAAACAATTTACGAATGACCAAGATGTTGTTCTTGATGCATGACGGCGCTATCATGTAAATCGGCGTAGACCTCATCTCGTGATGAATCATGTCATGGAATAGTGTCACCATAACCTTGCGATAAGTGGCGCCAGCGTTCTTGATCAAGCGGCATAACCTTGTAGCGAAAGTGCCCCGGTTTAACAACAAAAGTAGTCTTCTCCATGTCTTGAGGCCATTTTGATCGATTAGTAGGAGAAACCATCCATGAAGGAGAAAACTTATGGTGGCCGTTGTTGTCAACGAACATCAATGTGAGGAAGTGGGAAATCGTCTTTGGACTGCTTTGTTCGGATCGTAATCCACACACATTAGTACTTTACCATCCTTCTTAGGTGCGGGTACCATTTGCAACCAGGGATAAGAGGTGTGACTAAGAAACCGGTTGAGCGCTTCATAACCGGCTTTGATTTTCTCGACATCTCGGAGCATCGGCAGACATACATTTCCTTTGGAAAAACCTTCTTTTGTTGGCAATCGGTGTACCACAATATCAATGTCTAAACCGGCATGTCTTCGTATGACCAAGCAAAAACCTCAACATAGTCTCGTCATACGAATCAACCTTTCTTTAACTTGTTCTCAGACCCGCTCCTATCTTGACCTCTTTTACATCTTGTCGGTACCCAAATTCACAACCTCAACTTGCTCTTGTGGTACGTATAGCTCTTCTTCTAGCGATCGCAAGTTCTCCACAGCACTTCACAATCTTCCTTCGTCTTGGCTTGGTAGATCGGACTATCGAAGTCATATTTAGCACTAGCATAAATTATTATTGAGATTCGGAGTGATTCTGCGTGTATCACGTGGGTGTGTGTAAGAAACACATAGCTTTTTGAAGGGGTAATAAAGTAAAGAAAGAAAACACAATTGAATGCAAAAGTCCAACAATTTATTGAATGAAAATACATAAGCGACGATAAAACCCTCATAAGCGAGCCATGGCCGGGCAAGGCGAGGCTTTCAAAGTTTATTGTTGAAACATAAAGAAATACGAAAAGCCAAAACAAAACAAAAGCAATTACTCGACTAAAGGAGATTGGTATAGCGTCTTGGTCTTCAATTGTTGAGCCCATATTACAGGTGGGAAGATCCACTTCTGATGTCGAAGCCGTTGTCGTCGTCTTCTATAGCATGGATTCCACTCTGGTCTGCGGAAAGGAAGTTGGCGGCACGTTCGCGTATCATCTTGACCCTTGATGGTGAAGCCTAAACCGGTCTTGTCGGTTTGAAAGGAAGATCGAGGGCTGACCCCAAAGTGCTACCTCCTTGTTCAACGGCTTGAGCGTCTTTCAATGAGGCCATCCTAGGCGGAGCTTGTGTATCCTCGGGGAGTGACAGGAGAGTCAAGCAGGCATGACTCGGGTATTGTTTCAAAAGCAGTCTCGAAGAATTCACCCTCCATCTCGAGATAGCGGAATGATGAGATGTGACCATATACTCTTCTTAACCACATTTGTGACAACCTTCCCTTTCACCGGGTACTTCAACCCGATGTAAGGTAGAGGTATGACGCCTTTGCCCATGTATCAAGAGGCGTCAAGTAGGCAAAGTAAGCGGGCGGATGTCCATGACAAAGAAGTGGAATCAAAGTCGGGAACCGACTTTAACAGTGAATGAGCTCTCCAAGTCTTGTTCGCTAGAACCATCAAAAGCTCTCACAATAATGTCACTTGGGTCTCGAACCAACCCTTCGACATCAAGCCGATCAAAAGCGGTCTTGGTAGGATATTGAGCGAGCGGTGTCAACAAAACATGAGACAGTAGTACCCTTGCATTCAATGAGATGTGCAAGGCTTTGTTATGTTTCTTTCCAGCGGAGTTAAATCGACATCGGAGAAACCTAGGCCGTTGTTGGCGGTCGAGCAATACAAACTTCAAGCGGTCGGTGGTAGTGTCTTGCGGTACATGAGCATTCTTCGAGAAACTTCACCAAGGCATTAGCGTGAGCCTCGAACCTGAAAACCAAAGCGAGCATGGAAATCTTGGACGGAGTCTGTCCTACATTCCACAACATTGTAATCACTCTTCTTGATGATCTTGAAATTTCCTCCATTTCTTGTTTGG
This sequence comes from Vicia sativa, assembly GCA_021764765.1. Lineage (NCBI taxonomy): Eukaryota > Viridiplantae > Streptophyta > Magnoliopsida > Fabales > Fabaceae > Vicia > Vicia sativa. The sequence continues at coordinate 241,998,886 of CM038792.1, forward strand.
AGGTGTCTTGATAACTTCCTTTGGTATTTCGGTTGGCGAGGATGAGCCGGTTCTTTCCCTCTAGTAGGGATATTGGTTGAGTAAATGGAATCTGTTGGAGTCATGACGTCTTTTGGAGAGATCTGGAGAGAATACCCTTCGGTTACGTCACCTTCTTGGATCGGTGATGTTGTCGATGTCGGAATAGAAACTTCAAGTAAGATCTTCAATGGTCGAGAGGATCTTGTTTGACGCCATGATAGTAAACATCGCTCCATAATTCCAAGGGATAGCCTTGTCGGAGGAATATGGAGCAGGTCTTGGAGAAGTGATGATGAGAGGTGCCACTCTAGGCACGAGGATCGTGAGGAAATCCTTATGGTGTTAACATCGGCATAGTCTTAAATCGTCACCCCATCCGGTCGCCTTAACATCTTCAATAGGAATCTTGTAACTATCGAGGATGTACTTCACCATGTAATCATATTTCCCTTGGCTGCCCCAGGTATCCCACAGATGCACAGTTTCGTTCGCATTGTCAATCTTCAACTTAGACATTTCTTCTGACTTACGCCGGTGGTTTGAAAAGTATCTCACGGTTATCCATCATGCGAACACGTCTTCTCACCAAGCACAACCATCGGTTAGAGCACCAACGACAACTCTGGGCATCCGGATTGACACCGACTAAATTCTTCTTATCATCGGAGGAATGGTCAAGTCATCTATGTTGAAAACATAAGTATCGTCCTGTGACATTGGAACTCTTGTCATGGTTAGGCATAGGCGCGTTAATCACATTCGGTCTCAACGGAGGATCAAACTCAATCTTAGCTTCAATCATATCTTGAATCTTGTTCTTGAGCCCAACAATTGTCGATGTCGTGCCACAGGCATTGGAATGGTAAGCACACTTAGCATTAGGATTGTATTTCGGAGAGGAAGTGTTGACATTCGAGGAGGATCCTCAAGTCGACTCTGCGTTCAACATGTGTTGCAAGGCTTGCGACAAAGCATGTTGATCTTAGTAAGCTATCTTCGTGGCGCGTTCGACTATCGCGTTGTCTCGTGAGGTTGTCTTGATGTAGGATTGGAATCTGCGCCCCACAGTTGTAGCGGTCGGACTTGGCTCGGTTTTCGACCATACACAACATTAACTTCTTTCTTACCACCAAAGATCTTTTCGATGTTGAAGATGACTACTACATGAATCTTTCCACTCTTGATACCGACTTCAATCGCTCTTTGTTAAAATCACTTCGGTGAATCCGGATGAAGAGTTTCCAATCGGTGATTGAAGAATGGGCTGTCGGTGTTCCATGAACATATCAACCAACTCCCTATTGGACAAGGGTGGTTGAACTCTGCTGCTAGATCTCTCCATTTCGAGCATACTCCTTGAACTTCTCGTCACGACCCATAGACATGCTTTGTAGTTGCATGCGGTGGGTGTCAATTGACATTATACTCATATGTAGAAAGCATCAGTAAATCACTCCAAATGCGGATACGGTCATTCTCTAGGTGATAGTACCATTCCAAGCGGGTTCGGACAAACTCTCTGAAAATAGTGCATCCACAACTTTCTATCATCGGTGTGGGATTGATCTTCTGGACATAGGACTTCAAATGTAGCTTAGGGCAAGACATGCCATCATACTTGGAAAAAGTAGGAACTTTGAATTTGGGAGGAATCACAACACCAGGAACAAGACTCGGATCATCAAAGTTCAGCCGGACATTTTGGGTTTTCCACATTCAGACGGTCTTCAAGTTGCTTGTACTTGTCATCTTCCTCGAGTCTGGCCATAATCGAATGATCCTCTCCTCCTCTTTGGCTCACGCTGCTCACCTTCATCACCCTTGGCACTCCCCGGTATGGACACTTCCTTCAGAGAGCTCAATCTGGTGACCACTTTTGGACCTCCTTTGAAGCGTCTACCCATGTTGAGGAGACCAACAACCTTCTTCTTGTTGATGAGCTTCTTGGATCTTCTTGGCCTTGGACCAAGTTGGTGAACATCTAATGGCCCAGGCATTCGAGCACGGAGATCTTTGACACTGTTCAAGAGCCATTTACGCTAAAATAAATAGCGAGCAAATGAGAAAACCAATCTCCAATGTACCTATGATGCAATGTTATGCTATGCTATGCGATGTTTATGCGAATGCAATGCAATGTTTTCAAGGACCTAAGAGATTTAAATTTGTTAAACAAGCAATGAACAAACTTTTATTAGTACTTCTCATTATTATTCCTCTTTTTCTTTTTAAGTACAAGAGATAATTCGAAACAATAAAAGAAAACAAATAAATCCTAAAGCTCTAAGTCTCCCATGGGCGCTTCCTCTTGGTGCCGATGTAAGTGTTGATGTTTCGCTCCTCATGAAGTAGCTTGGTCAACTCTAGGACTTTCTTCTCACTTGCATAACGAGCTTCAAAGGTATCCCTTTCTTCTTTGAATCCGGGATCTCTTCAGTCTTCAAAATCGGTAGGCATGTCGGGATGGAGAACAGATATAGGTCGTCACCTATAGCAGGTTCCATAATTCTTGGTAAGCAGTGAATGGCATCATGTGGTTTTGAGCTCGAGCTCGCACCATTTGAGGTAAGGTTCCCAAGGAATGGAGTTGGGTGCCCCAAAGTCTGTATCGTCTTCTTTACCATGCCCCAAGCATGTATAAACCTTCGATCAATTACGGAGATCGTGATTGTAATCGAACACAATATCTTGGAGAAGCATATCATGTGGACCATCTCTTGAGCAAAACCAAACTAGAGCTAGAGAAGGGTTGTAAAATACCTCCCTTATACCAAGGAGCGGTACATTAGGGAATTCTCCACAACGCTCAATGAATGTGAAATCCTTTTGAGAGAAAAGATTCCAACGGATATCTGAATGAGAGAGTGACATCAATCTTTGAGACCATCTCAACCTTTGTTCATTCTTCAAAACTGATGGAGGAAGGTGCGAAATAAACCACCTTGAAAGTGCGGGACACAACACATGAGAGTTCCTTGTCGCTTAGTAGTACGAGTGTGGAGAGAATGTAGGATGTCTCCAAGTAAAGTAGGCACTGGATTGCGGGTAAGGAACAACTTGATGGCATTGACATCTATGAATTGATCCGAGTTAGGGAATAGAACCAAACCATAAATTAGCAAGGCAACAATGTTCTCGAATGCATGGAAACTCATAACTCGGAGGAATTCTCGGGCTTTCTTGATTAAGAACTTGGAAAGTAAACCCTTAACTCCACTTCTAGTTTCCCAATTGGCTTCGATGTCTGAGCGCTTAAGATGTAAGGCTGATGCGATGTCTTCGAACTTAGGAACCTTTTCTAGACCGGTGAATGGCATTTGATCAAGAATAGGTATCCCAAGTAGCTTAGAGAACTCTTCTAAGGTAGGAACCAATGATAATCTGGAAATGTAAAGCAATGGTGTTTGGATCAAAGAAGCGGAATAGGACATGCATCATATCTTCTTCAAAGCAGGAGATAACCAAATCAAGTAGATAACCATGTCTTTTGATGATCCGAGCATGGTCGGAATTTACAAACCAATTCTTTGAGTTGAGAAGGATACCCATGAAGTTGATTCGGATAGTCTTTCTAGAAGCCATAATCCCTACAAAATAGAGCAAAGATAAATCCCTAGGTCCTTGAAATAGTTAGAGATGATATGCAATGCGAATGATGTCATGATGTCATGTTTAGCACACACAAACAATTCACACAATGAGCCTAGGGTTAAGGCTTGCATGAGGTATAGGTGATTACCCACCAAAATTTGAGTTGGTTCATCTGTCTATAATAGTAACAGGGTTCTAGGAATCTCATATCATAGATCTTTCTTGTAGGTGCTTATTTCAATCTGACGGCCAAGTGGTCGATCGAAAATGTCCCAAAGTCGATCTCAATGGCGTAGCATCGAGTATCAACCAACCTCGGTCTACACCAAAGCCGCCATCTCACTACCTTCTAATGGCCAAGATGGGTCAATTAAGGTTCTAAAAGTTTAGTTAGCGCTTGATGACACCACGCGAAGCCAAATACTTTCTTCAACTTGGGAATGAAGAGTATCGGGACAACAAAGTGTCACGCTAACGTAGCCATCATGTTGACGGCGTAGTTATACGTCTAGCGGTCGCGATGATCTAATGCTACTTACCTAAAAGGAAACCGGATCGGGTGTAGGATCCCCAACAATATAATACCCAAGCAACCCTTAAAGATAAAGCATACAAGTCAAACAAAAGCAATAAAAGTTATCTAGAAATCCCTAAGGCAATTCTCTTTTGGGTGATTCCCAGTAGTCGCCGATTACGGATACTGTGAACTGACTTTTTAGGATTTTGTATCCAAATGTGCGGATAGCAAGAGTCGCCACCGACTTTTATTTTTATCCAATTAAGGGAAGGTAAAAGTAATGAAAAAAAGACCTTCGTTAGATTCCGAGTTCGGAGAATGGTTATGAAAAGGGAAGGTATTAGCACCCCTTTCCATCCGTAGTTATCTACGGGCTCTTAGTTGCTCTAGATCACCTTTTAAAATTGCTTTCTGTGTGTTTGACAAAAATGTTTTGAAAAAAAGGCATTTCGCTTTGACTTTGTAATGACTCATGTAGGAGTGTATACAAAATGTTCGGAAATGTTTGTTTTTGAAAAGAAAGTTTGAACTTTGAAAAAAAGTGTGTGGTGTGAAAAGCATTTGATAGAGCAAGCAACTAAAAGACTTATTTACCCACTCAGAATTGGTCGTTTTCGTACTTTTACATTCCTTTAGAATAGCGCTAGCCATACCATTAGTTAGTTGGTAGCTCCATTCGTTGGATGTAAGCGGGACATTCGAAGGGACATCGGATGGTCATAGAAGGCAACTTGTAGGAAGTATCCTAGCACATTCGAAGGGACTATCATCATTTTTCGTAGGCGACAATCGAGGGTCAAGATCATGTATTCGGAGGCGACATCGCGGGTCTTATGATCTTTGTATCGAAGGGACTATGATGATTTGTTTGGAAGGCAACGGTGCTAGGATACCTCTACGTTCGAGGGACATGACCATGGTGGATCGAAAGGCATCAAGAGAGAATTACCCTAAGGGGTGCGTGTGTGAGAGAAGTGTGTCAAATTCAGATATTTTATCTTGAAGATTAGTGTGAGCTATGTCCAATTATTATCTTGCCATACACGCCTAATTACTAGCAATTGATAAGGGTGCGGAATGTAAAGTGCAGAAAGATAAACCTACGCTATTACATGGCTTTGGGGCAGATACATAATTAGGAGTGCGGAAAGTAAAAGTCCTAATTTAAACTATTACATCCCATGAGCCATTACATAATTGGAAAAAAGCAAATGATAAAAGAAAAAAACAAACATCCGAATCGGAGCAACCTGTGAAAGAATGGGAAATCGGAAAATACGAGATGAATTGAATAAGAGGAAAAATGTTAGAAAAATGCAAATTTAAATATGAGAGAATTAATATATGCTGGAAATAAGATAAATATATTAAAATAATTTTTTTGGGATTTTTGGAAAGGATTTAATAATTAAAATGCAATTTATAATGATTTAAATGCAAAAATAAAAATAAAATAAATATGCATGCAAAAATTATATTTTTTAATTTATTAAATTAAATAAAGGTTTTTATGAAAAGAATGTAAAAAGAAAAAAATGTTTTTGGTAATTTTTTAATGCATAAATAAAATATGTAAGTTAATTAAAATGTATGAAAATATTGAAAATAATTGGAAAATAGGAAAATTGAGTTTTTGTAAAAAAGAAAAAGGGATTGTCTGAACCAGGAATCGAACTGGAGACATCCCCTTCAAACCTTAAAAACCAACACGCTGACCACTACGCCATGATGCACTTGGTGTTTGGTAAACCGAAATCAAATCAATATGAATGTACACGCGTCAGGGATATTTTGAAAAAAATCAAACACAGTCAGCGCGCGGGCCCCAGTTGATTTTGAATGGACGAATCGAACTCCGTTGTGCCGCCATGCCGCCCGGTCGAGAGAGAGTCGGCGCCGAGCCTAGCTCGATCGTCTTCTCCGATGAGGAGATTCTTGGAACCTGCAAAATAACGCGAAAACAAAGAAAAAGAAGACCTTGTCCACCTAAATCGGACCTCCTGAATCCAATGGTGGTGTTAGTTTTGACTGAATCGGCTGCAGGCGGTTCAAGCTCACATCCAAAAAGCCCTAGCAATGGTATTACACAATTACGTTCAAAACCAAGGACGATTGCCCGATCAAACCCTAGGCCTCTCGAAACACATTGCAAGCATTAGAATCCATTAAAACACACAGAATAATAATATGCGATTTCAAGAAAAATTCAAGTATGTATGAATGTATATGGACCGATTCAGCATGCTTTGATCAATACCAATGATGTATTCTTACTCATACTTACCCCGAGCATTTGGATGCTTGAGAAAAGCTTGAAAATTGAATTTCAAAGATTCTTGGAAAATTTTGACAAAATAAGGGTTTGGCTTGAGCTAGGGTTTTCCAATCTTGAGTATTTATAGAGGAAAATTGGATGGCAAAAGGAAAAAGATTGCTTATTGATTGTGCAAATATTTTCCAATAAAACAAATCAAATTTTGAAGAAAATATGATTTTCTCATCAATGCCATGGCTTGCACGAATTTGGTAAATGGTGTGGGCTTTCTTGGACATTAAGAGAGATATAAATCCAACTTATTTGAAAAAATAACTTAATTTTCATATTTTACATAATTTATTTTTGAATTAAATGTTGTAAAATTCAAATATAAATCATGAAAATAGAAAATCACCAATGCCAAGAATTTATGGGTCAAAAATAACATCATGAACAAGTTTGGATCAAAAGATTATAGACCCATTTGGAAAATTTTGCATTTTGACCAAAATGTCCTTTTGTGCAATTGTCCAAAATTGCCCAACTTCTGAATAGTTTATCTTGCTCAATTTTCCACATTTTTGAGAGTTATTGGACTTTTTGGAAAGCTCTAAGAGTCCTCTAAACAATGTCTTTGGTCTCATCTCAATTGGAGTTACCATGCTCAAAATATCTTCAAAACAAAAAGTTGACTTTTTGTTGACTTTGAAAATGACATGTAATGTTTTGAGCTATACCTCTCAAATGAAGCATTTTTTGGACATTCTTGTGAGACATGAAGTTGTAGAGAATTGAATTTCCTTCAAAACAAGAGGTGGTGGAAAAATTTATGAGAAAGTATGAGAAAGTTATGATCAGTCAAAGTTCAGTTGACTTTTCATCTAGAAACCCTAATTTAGAAAGTTTGACTTTTGGGCAAATCTTGAGTTTTCTTGATGAATCATGATCAACCTTTGATCAAATGATGAATGTAACTTTAAAATGAGGATGTTGACCAAAAATCAGAAGTTTTGATATGTTGACCACATTGACTTTTGTCCAATACACGATTTTCAACCATCTGAACAATTGTCTGAGGAAACTTGACTTGTGAGGCTTGAAACTTGACATGGAGAATCTTTGAAGCATATGAGGAGGCATGAAGGCCATTGGAGATGTTGGAAATCCATCTTGACTTGAGAGATACCAAACCCTAGTTTGGGTTGATTGTCTAGGAGAGAGTTTGTTTGATCAACTCTTGAGGTCCTTGAGTATGGATGTATGAAATCTCTTGAGTAGATGGAGGGCAAATTTTGGGGTATGACAAATATCCTTGTTCTTCATCTTTATGCTTTGAGTTTTGCTTGGAAAAGAATATTTCAAAGTGACCTAGGATATTCATCCTCTAATAAACAAATGCTAGGAATAGATTTGTGTGTTAGAGTTTACAAAATATTGAACTTAATGATTATCATGCTAATAGTTGTAGTGAGGAATCATGCAAGGATTAACATGATAACATTCACAATCTTGGTGGGAAATCTACAAGATTGAGAGGATATATATTTGTAGAAATCATCTATTATGTTCATCACTTGATTAAATGAATATGTATGAAACTAGATCAATGAAACTAATCTTGACATGCCTTTTTAATTGGAAAACACTCCTCTCTCTTTAATCCAAACATAACTCTCTTTGAAAGAATTAATTTAGTTATTGTTTGGAAACTCATGGTTCTAGTAGCATATGTAACAAAACCCTTTGGTTACATCATCTTAAAACATACTTTTCTATTGAAAGACTATAACATGCACCACCGTGGAATCGATAATTAAAAATACTTTGTTCACGGAGAAATCCTACAACAAAATGGCGCCGTTGCGGGATTTGATGTTGTTAGTATAGCAATAGTTGTGTGTTTAAGACTTTTCTACTAATCTCTTTGTTTCTTTTGTGTGGCTAGACTTTTCAAATTAGTTTATGCGGGGAAGTATTCGGACCAACTCCTTTCGATCCCGAAATTGAAAGGACGCCTAGGAGACTTAATAGTAGTGCTAAAAGAAGAAAAGACAAGCTAGGCAAAGGCAAGAAAGAGGAGAAAGAAGAAGCATCTACTTCTTCAACACCACCCGTGTTTGGAGAAGTCACCACTATGGCGGAGAATCAACCACCACCACCACACCGGGGCCGTGTGTCAATAGCCCTCGTCACAATGCCCAATTTGCTCGTCAAGCAAATGCAAGGGTTGAAATGAAGACGGTTTGCTTCAACTTCTATGCAAGTCCATTTCATGGCCATGACCATGAAGATCCTTACACTCACCTTACCAAGTTTTATGAGATCGCAGCGGCGGGTGCTCGGAAGACCAAGAAGAGCAATATTTCCAAAGGCTTTTCCTCATTCTCTAGTGGGAAGGCAAAGATTGGTATCTTGATCAATTGCAAGAGACAATGACTAATTGGAATGTTTTGGAGGAAAAGTTTCTTGAACGCTTTTTCCTCAATCACGTTCATGGAGGCTAAGACGGCTATCTCGGTATTTTCGCAAGGAAAACGAGCCTTTGAATCGGGCATGGAAAGATATAAGTCTATGCTAAGGAAGTGTCCGAGCCACGGTTTTGACGAGCTTACACAAATTCATATTTTCCGAAATAGTCTCCAACCTCAACACAAATTGTTGTTGGATGCCACGGCAGGTTCTTTGATGGCAAAACACCATATGAAGCAATCCAAATAATTGAGAAGATGGGTAGGAATGATCATCAAACTCAACATGATCAAGGAGGTGTACAAGTGAAAATTTTAGAAATTGGTTCGAGTCATGAAGCACTTGTGGCGCAAAACAAATTGTTTGTTTGAAGAATTGAAGAATGACAAAACTCCCTAAACAAATCATGGATTACAAGGAGCATCAAATAAGCAAGCTCACCAAATAGCTTGTTGTGAATTGTGCAAAGGAGATCATAAAACCGGCTTTTGTCCTCCGGAGAATGAGGAAGCTAACTATGTGGCCAACCAAGGCCAAGGGTACCAACAACGAGCTCCTTACCCTTATCAAAATCAAAACCAAGGTTACCAACAAAGGGGTAATCACGGTTATCAAGGAGGGTGGAGGCAAGATAACAATAACCAAGGAAGGCAAAATCCATATCAAACACAAAATCAAAATCAAAGTCAACAACAAAATCAAGGTCAACAACAAAACCAACCTCAAAATCAAGTGAGATCTTCCAACATTCAAGACACTCTAGCTCAATTTATGCAAGCTTCTATGGCTAATCAAAAGAGCACGGAGGCGTCCATCAAGAATTTGGAGACACAAGTGGGACAACTCGCTAAGCAACTTTCCGAACAAAGTGATTCGACATCATTTTCCCCAACTACGCAAACAAATCCTAAGGAGCATTGCAAAGCCATAACAACAAGAAGTGGTAGAGTTTGTGATGAGAAAAGGAAAGTAGTTGAAAGAAAAAAAAAGTAGTGGAGAAGGATGAAGAAGTAATAGTGGAGGAAGAGGTAGTTGAAAAAGATGAAGAGGTTGAAGTTGAAAAACATGATAATGTTGATGTGGAGGATGATTTAGTTGAAAATGAGGTGTTAGTTGAAAATGAAAAGGAAAATGGTGTAGTTGAAAAGGAGAAAGTAGAGGAGAAAAGAAGAAAATGAAAAGGGAAAAGAGAAGGAAGTAACTTATCCATTGAGAAGTTTACCATATCCTCACCTTCCTTCTAAAAGGATGATGCAAAGCACTATGATAGGTATATGGATATTTTCAAGCAATTGCAAATAAATATTCCATTTACCGAAGCATTAGAGAAAATGCCCAAATATGCAAAATTCATGAAGGATATCTTGACAAAAAAGAAGAGATACACGGATCAAGAAACCATAATGGTGGATGCGAGTTGTAGTGCAATAATTCAACGCACTATTCCGAAGAAAGAGAGTGATCCGGGGCGTGTAACTTTGCCCGTTACTATTGGGGATGTATATGTTGGAAACGGATTAATTGATTTGGGATCAAGTATCAACTTGATTCCATTATCCATTGTGAAGAGATTGGGGGAGATTGAATTAAAGTCTACAAAAATGACATTGCAATTAGCGGACAAGTCTATTACTCGCCCGAACGGTGTAGCTTTAGATTTGTTGGTAAAAGTGGACAAATTCTTTTTTCCGGTTGACTTTGTTGTCATAGACATGGAGGAAGATGTGGAGGCACCTTTAATTCTTGGAAGACCATTCATGAAGACGGCTAGGATGATGATTGATATAGATGATGGCTGTTGTACCCCAAAATTCGCCCTCTTCTTTTTCGTATTTATGGATTATAATTCGATTGCATAAACATACATGTAGGTGCATGCATATCATTGATCATGGGGTTACGAGTTCAAAACATTCCAATCGAAAGAAACGGCGTGTTTCAGCTATCTCAGATCATTTTGAGCCAAGAATCAATGTTTCTCGGTTCGTACGGCTATTTGCAAGATTTTTTGGTCAGGAAGCTATTTTGGCTTGGTTCCACAATCTTTGGAATCATATCAATATGTCCTCCAGTTTATCTATTCAGGTTGGAGGTCATTTCGTCAAGAAAATGAATTCATTCGCTTATTTCTCAATAAAGTGGATTTTGGGTTTCGGTGTGTTTGGGCACTCCAAAGTGTATCTCACAGCTCGTCGGTATTTTCGATGAATTTTGACTGGCATGTCCCTCTCATTTTTATCTACAACTTTTGTTCGAAATCCGGAAGCAAATTATGTGAGGAAGGTCCCCGGAAAATTCAAGATCTCAAGAGGATTAAACTGAATTTTAGTGCTGACCCGTGTGTTTTGCCCACTAAAAAGTTCATATCTCTTAGCTGGAAACTCGAAACTGAGCGGGACCAATTTCTAAAATTCCGTATCAAATCCTTCTACAACTTTCTTTTACAACTCGGGAGCTGATTCCTCACCGTTTAAGACCAGTTTTTTATTCTTCGGACACAATGTTGAGTTGGACCGAGCAATTTTCATCTGATACGTGAACTTCAAAAAATCATATCTCGCTTGTTTTTTATCGAAACGAGATGGGACCAGTGCCAAAAGTTCATAAATTTTGTTAGATTTAGTTGTCTCATAAACACTCAATTGCAAATTTTGATCAGAAGATCCTCGTTCGAGGCATTTTCCCCGAAGAGCGCATTGAGAATTCTGCATGCGTCGGACGCCCGAAAACAGTGCTGAAACTTTAAAAATTCATATCACCTTGACCATTCATCTGATTGCGTCGAAATTTTGATTCACGCAAGCAAAATCGCATTCTGGACATTTTTCGTTTACATTCCGACTTCAAATTCCGCACGGATTAGGCTGTTTTGGATTGTGTACGAAAATCATTTTGATAATCGCGATTAGGACTTAATTGTGGATCCGACACTCCAAAGCCCAATTTTTCATATTATAAATATATTTTACCACTCACAAAATTGGTAGAGAGAATCATTTGTTAAATTTGACCCAAAAGCTCTCACTTTTCTCTCTCAATTCTCTCTCAACTCAAAGTTGCACAACCACTTCAAACCACCAACAACCACCACCGGAATTCCAAAACCACCGCGCCGGAAAACTTTTTCTTATTATTTTTTTTTTCTTTCTCCGGTACAGCCCCATACTCTTGATTCCTTTCAATTCTCAAGGATCAAATCAAGATTTTCATCAATCAAGAACATTGAAGAACGTTTATGGTGTCGAGTGAAGAGTTGAAGTTTTCCTCTTCATTGATTCTCCAAGGATTCAAGATTCTCCACTCTTATTATCATCAATTCAACTTTGATTTGGTATTTTCTTGGAGAATTACAAGATTTTCCTCATCAATTTCAACTCAAAGCTTCAAGTACAAGTAAGTGCTTATTTACTTAAGTGCTTATTTCATTCGATTTTTCAATTGTTGAATTTCTTGAAATTGAATATTGAGATTCCTTGCAAATTCCGTGTGGATTCCGATTATAGCATTTGTTTTGTCGAATTTATTGATCATGATCCGTTTTTGGAGCCTTAAAGGTGTCGGTGTCAAACTTTCTACACAATACACACACCTACTTTTGTGTTGTGACTTTGCATTGTATTTAGGTACTTGATGTGAGCATTTTGCATCACTAATTATATGATCATGCATCAAGTAATATGTAAATTAGGTGACATGCATTGAATCATTAATTTGAGGCTTATTTTGTGCATTAAAATTATGTTGAAATGTAAGAACTAACACATAGTTTAGGTACACTTGCACTACATCTACACATTGCACACAACTCACACACACACTTGAATCCATACATTGTGACATAATTTGCATCTTTGCATATCCATACATTTGCATGTAGGATAGTTGAATTAATTTGATGTGGTGTTGTTCAACTTTGATGACATGAAAATATGTTGAAATTTCACTTTTCACAACACTTTGACACTTTGAACATCTAATTTCTCTCAACATTCTTACATGTTTGCATAGCATTTAGGTAGTATTTGCATTGAGTATGTATCACTTGCACATGAAATCATGTACACTTGCATTTTATTCATTTAAATACCACTAAAACACATTGGAAACAAGTTTATTTGAGTTTGGTGGAAAATAACATGACACTTTGAAAATTGGTAAAGTTGGACATAATATTTGTTTTGGCTCTAACTTTTGATCCGTAATGAGTTTTTTCGACTTTTCTTAATGTAAATCATGTTTCTCGAGCCATCTGAAGCTCTCCACGCGACGGTTTCTGGATTTGGACATGTTTCGGTCAATTCTGGGAGCTGCTGACTTTTGTGCGAAAATTGTATTTTTGAGCGAGATTTGATCGAACCGTCCGCGTTTTGAGACCGTCTGGCGTGCGTAGCTTCCGATATTTTGTTAAATCATTTTGATTGTTTTCATTAGCTTGTGCCTTGTGTTTTGGTTCACTTTTCATATTTATCCTTAATGGTGATTTTGGGACTCGAAAGGTGTCGGAGCGAACCTTTTTATACACTACGCACATACACTTGTGGTGTTGATTTTCTTTGTATATAATGTCTAATAATTGTTCTAACCCTCAACTAACCTCTTGACTAATATGTTGGCATGTTTAGATAGTTGGCGCTTTGGTTTAGAACCCTTAATCGAGTCATATAATTAGCATCTCATGGTAGAACTAATATAATTGCATTTGAGAACTATTGTAATGGGCTTAGCTCGATTTGATGTTGTTCATGAGTTGTTTTGCATTATGTGTGTGTTGCTGCCCGGTTTTCCATTCTTATGTTGCTATACACATTTACATTCCATTTCTTCACCTTTGGATCATATTTTGACATGTGATGTGAATATGCAATTATATTTCCGCTTCCTTGTTATTTTTGACATGTTTGTTGACTTGTGCAAGGTACATTGAGGATGTTTTGGTTAGGTACCTAATTGTGGTACACTAACATACCACTTCTCCATGGTTACATTTGCGTTTTATCGCGTTTTGCTTTGTGTTTTCTCATTTCACGAAACACATATTACTTTATGCGGATTGTAATTTCTTGCGGGTTCATTGGATTCGTCGAATGTGTATAGACACACGTTCTTGACCGTGCATATCAATGCACATCCTTTGTCTGTATTATCGGATAGTTTCTTGCGGGTTTATTGGATATCGTCGAATGTGTATAGACACATTCTTGACCGTGCATATCAATGCACATCCTTTATCTGTATTATGCGGATTATGATCTTGTACGGTGTATTGTATTTGCTCGGATGTGTATGACACACATTCGATTATGCTTTTGTGCTTCGCATACTTCTCACGGATTTCTTATTTGCGTGTGACTTGAAGTTTTCGGATATTGCTTAGCTTGCGTGCTCTTGGTTGATATCCGTCGGTATTTTATTCTACTTTATTTACGCATTTCTTTACCGCTTTTCTAGAGAGCATGAGAAGTAGGGTTTCTTGCTTTCCTTGCCATGAGAAGTAGGAATAGAGATGTATGAAGGGGCTTCCGTGGTTGGAGCATGTTCGGGAACCCCTCTGGTTTATTTAAAGACCCGTTTAGGGCAATTACAGTTGCTAATTGTGTTTGGTTTGTTTCAAATCCTCCATCGCATAGGGAGGTAATTCTCGATAAGTGTTTACATTTGTGCTTGCATAGGTCGGTGGTTAGGACGCGGCGTGGTACCACTAAGCAAAGTCCGCTTTTATATTTCACATCATCGAGTCATTGATATATGGGAAGCGGAAGGTAGGGTCGACAACGAACCCCGGTTCTAGTCCGGTGTCATTTCGACGCGAATCGTGTTGCTTCCTTTATCGAGTCAATAAAAGTGGCAAGAGTTCCTATTCGACTCTCCACGCTTTCACGGGGTTCGCATTTATTGCGTAACTCGCACCATTGCTCTTCACGAATTGGATGTGTCGGCTCCTGGTTGACTCACGGTATGCTCGTTACTGTCGAGGCTATGGGACTTCCTCCTCTTCCTGCGCTTGTGTGCCATTTGTTTGTTTGCATTGCATTGTTTGTGTGCTTCTGTCAAAGCACTTGTTTGCTTCATCCCTTTTGTCGTCTTCGACTCTACTTTAGTTAGTGATTCGAGATGGACATAGACTTAGGTTGTAAACATTTTCCCTCCTGTTTGTCATCTTCGACTCCATTCTAGCTGGTGATTCGAGATAGACATAGATTTAGGTGGTAAACCTTTGCATGTTCCTTTAGGATTCTCTCGACTCTACTTTAGTTAGTGATTCGAGTTAGACCTTAGGATGTAATCCATGTATGATGACATTAGGGATAACATTAGACAGTTTCCCTTATTTGTTTTCCAGTTTCTTCTGCATACATGCATTTAATAAAACTAAAAATTGTTTTCTTTTTCCTTTTGCAAATAAAAACACTTACTAATGGTTCAAACTCCTTTTTCAAAGGTAAAAGCAACCAACCAAATGCAAACTTTTTGCCTACGGGTTTTCTTTTGTGTTTAAATTATTTTCATAATTAAAAAACACATAACCCATCAAAACATGTGAGCCGAACTACGGCGCTCTGACTTTCCCATTGCACGCGGGAATACGTAGGCATCTTGTCACGGGGCTCGATCGAGCGAACTTTGTAAATACTTCCTTCTTTTCCCCGTGTTTCCTTTATTATTTTTTTTCTTTCACATGCATTCTCTTTTAGCATACAGATATAGCAATTAAGCAGTAAATAGATATAAACACACCCATTAGACAGAAAATAGAAGTGGATACCGTAGAGTACTACGGGCGTGTTGGGTGCTAATACCTTTCCTTCGCGTAATAGATTCCCTTACCCTATCTCTCGGTCGCAAGACCGTGCCTTATCCCTTTTAGGTTTTCGCGATGCGTTCACCTTTCTCCTTTTGCGAGATAAAAAACGTTCGATGGCGACTTCATTGATACAGTTATCGGATGATGTTCTGCCGGTTGTTTCAATGGCCTAATGAAGGTGAGAGTTCAAGATGAAGAGATTTGCTTTAATCTTTTTGAAGCAATGAAGCATCCCATGGATAAGAAAGATTGTTTCAAGATTGACGTTATTGAGGAAGCAACACAAGAGGTGAATGATAATGATGATGGTCGAGATATTGAGGAGTGTTTGGAAGGAATGGAGATTTCAAAGGAAATGCACCCTTGGGAGGAAGAAGAGGAAAGTTTGAAAAAAGATCTAAAATATGAAGACCAAAAACTTGAGTTGAAAGAGCTACCGTCTCATTTAAAGTATGTGTTTCTTGAGGAGGGAGGTAAAAAGCCCGTAATCATTAGCAATACATTGTCGGAAAATGAGGAGGAAAGCTTAATTAAAGTTTTGAAATCGAACAAAATGCGATTGGTTGGGTCTTAGCCGATTTGAAAGGCATAAGCCCGCCTATTGTATGCACAACATTATGATGGAGGATGAGTACAAACCGGTAGCCCAACCTCAACGGCGATTGAATCCGGTGATGAAGGAGGTAGTTCGCAAAGAAGTAGTGAAGATGCTTGAAGCGGGGATGATTTACCCGATTTCGGATATACGTGGGTGAGCCCGGTTCGTGTGGTTCCTAAGAAAGGAGGTTTGACGGTTGTATCTAATGATAAGGATGAGCTAGTGCAAACAAGAAAAGTGACGGGTGGAGAATGTGTATTGATTACCGTGAAGCTTAACAAAGCGACGAGAAAGATCATTTTCCTCTTCCGTTCATGGACCAAATGTTAGAAAGGCTTGCGGGACAACAATACTATTGTTTCTTGGATGGTTATTCGGGATATAATCAAATATCAGTGAATCTGGAAGATCATGAGAAAACAGCTTTCACATGTCCGTTTGGAATTTTCGCGTATAGGCGTGCCTTTCGGCTTATGCAATCGCCGCAACATTCCAAAGGTGCATCAAGCTATATTCGCGATTTGATTGAAAAGACAATTGAAGTTTTATGGATGACTTTTCGTTTTGGAGCTTCATTTGATTTATGCTTGGAAAATTTGGACACCATCTTGAAGAGGTGTGTGCAAACCAACTTGGTCTTGAATTGGGAAAATGCAACTTTATGGTGACCGAGGGGATTGTCCTTGGCCACAAGATATCTTCCAGAGGAATTGAGGTTGACAAAGCAAAAATTGATGTTATCGAGACACTTCCCCCACCTACCAATGTCAAAGGCATTCAGAGCTTTTTGGTCACGCGATTCTATCGAAGATTCATCAAGGACTTCTCCAAAATAGCCAAACCTTTGAGCAACTTGCTCAACAAAGATAAGTCTTTCTTGTTTGATAATGATTGTTTGTTAGCTTTTGAAAAATTAAAGGAGAATTTGATAAATGCACCCATAATCACTGCGCCTAATTGGAAACTTGATTTTGAACTAATGTGTGACGCTAGTGATTATGCGGTAGGAGCCGTATTAGGCCAAAGGAAGAACAAAATCTTCCATGCTATACATTATGCGAGCAAAGTTTTGAATGATGCTCAAATAAATTATGCAACAACCGAAAAAGAGTTGCTCGCAATTGTATATGCATTGGAAAAGTTTCGTCCTTACCTAATTGGTTCAAAAGTTGTGGTTTTCACGGATCATTCGGCAATAAAATATCTGCTTACCAAACCGGACTCTAAACAAAGGTTAATTCGATGGATTCTTCTTTTGCAAGAATTTGATTTAGAGGTCCGTGATAAAAAAAGGTTCGGAAAATTTGGTAGCGGATCATTTGTCTCGCTTAGTGAACGTAAAAATTACGGACAAGGAAAAAGAGGTGAAGGAGGAATTCCCGGATGAGAAGTTATTTGCAATCCAAGAGCGACCGTGGTTTGCCGACATGGCAAATTACAAGGCTGCGGGATTAATGCCGGAAGATTTGACTTGGAATGAGAAGAGGAAATTTTTAGCCGATACTAAGTATTATGTGTGGGATGAACCTTACATCTTTAGGTTGAGTAGCGATGGATTGTTAAGAAGATGTGTGAGTGATGAAGAGGCCAAAAACATTCTTTGGCATTGTCACAATTCCCCTTGTGGGGGACACTATAATGGAATGCGGACGGCCACCAAAGTTCTGATCGGGATTTTATTGGCCTTCGCTATTCAAAGATGCGTATGCTCACGCTAAGTCTTGTGACAAATGCCAAAGAAGTGGAGGGATAGGAAAAAGAGATGAAATGCCATTGAGCAATATGTTGGAAGTGGAGGTATTTGATTGTTGGGGGATTGATTTTGTCGGTCCTTTTCCATCTTCGTTTTCAAATGAATATATTCTTGTAGTTGTGGATTACGTGTCAAAGTGGGTAGAGGCCATTGCTTCGCCTAAGGCCGCCAAAATGTATCAAATTTTGAAAAGAAACATTTTTTCTCGTTTTGGTGTGCCTAGGGTGCTCATTAGTGATGGTGGGTCGCACTTTTGTAATGCATTGTTACAAAAACTTTTGAAACAATTTGGTGTAAAGCATAAAGTGACGACCCCCTATCACCCTCAAGCGAATGGCCAAGCCGAGGTGTCTAATAGAGAAATCAAAAAGATTTTGGAAAAAACTGTTTCGGGTTCTAGAAAAGATTGGTCACAAAAATTAGATGAAGCTTTGTGGGCGTATCGAACCGCCTATAAATCCCCTATCGGACTAACCCTGTTTCAGGTTGTGTATGGCAAAACTTGTCATCTCCCGGTAGAGATGGAGCACAAAGCATTATGGACCCTCCGATTCTTGAATTTTGATCCATCATTGGCGGGTGAAAAGCGAAAAATACAACTCGTTCAATTGGAAGAAATGCGAGAAGAGGCATACAATTCAAATCGGAGGTACAAAACAAAAGTCAAGGTTTCTCATGATAAGAAGATAAAGATCAAGGAATTGAGGCCGAGACAAAAGGTTCTCTTGTTCAATTCCCGGATGAGGCTTTTCCCGGGAAAACTCAAAACAAAATGGTCCGTCCGTTTTTAATCAAAGAGGTCAAAGTATGGTGCAATTGTCTTGCAAGATCTTGCACGAACAAAAGAATGGACGGTGAATGGGCGGCGGTTGAAATACGTTGGTGGAGAGGTGAGCAAACATAACAAATCCTTCTTTGATGATCAATGATCATCATGAACCGTCGAGCTCTACCGCGTTAAACAAAGCGCTTGTTGGGCACCCCAACATTGTAAGTATTCTTCCTTGAACTCATTTACGCTTGCTTATTAATTTCTTTGTTTTGGCGGAAAAATCAAATGCTCGCTCACATTTCCTTATGGGATGTTTGAAAAAAATATTTTGAAAAATCAGATTTTGGAGGCCCATTCGTGGCACAGTCGGTTTAAAAGAGGTTAGGGTTATTTTAACCCCCTCTTTTCTTCACAAATCCTCACTCTCTCAAAATCCCAAAACCCCACCAAAATCTTGAATTTTTGCAATTTCTTTGTCCAATCAATCACCCAAGGCATCCTTGTAAGTATTCTATGTTTTCCTTTCTCAATTTCGTGTACATTGCATGTTTAGGTTAGATTTTGAAAACCTAGGGTTAGGAATTTTCGAATTTTCTCTTAGAATTAGGATGTTTATTTGTTAGAAAGTAATAGGATGTTATTTTCGCTTCCCAGGAAGTGTTTTTGTGGAGAAAAATCATTTCTGAGGAATTTTTCGAAAATCGCCACGCATGCCATGCACAATTTTGAAAATTCTTCATTGTTTTTAGTGTTTCCGATTAGTTGTAATGCTTTGGTTGGTTGGTTTGCTTTTGCTTTGCATGTATTTGCTAATGGACACCTCGGTGTCATTTTGATGATTTTGTGTTGAAATTTATGGCACCTAAGCGACAAAGAGTTTCCTCTGCCGGGCCTGGGCCCTCTACTTTCGACTTTCGATCTGCCATTGGACACGCTCAAGAGGCTCGCTACAAAGAGCTCAAGAGCGAAACATCCGGACCATCGCCTCCGTGAGCAAGGGCACTACGCCTCGGTCATCCTTGAAAATTACGGGTTGGAAGTTCTTTGCACGCCTTAAGGTCAACGTGGAGCTTGTGCGAAATTCTATGCCAATGCTATTCCCGCCCGAATTTAGGTTTGTTCAAGCAAACTTGTATCTTTCTCTCGCACAATCATTTTACGGCATCAACACCCGGAGGATCAATGGATGTCTACCATGAGCACACTCGTGGTAAATACACATCTTTGAGGACTAAGCTCATTATGCATTCTTATGAGTTGAATCCTGGTCAACCAAATCACAAAACAAGTGCAGGGTTATGATGTGTGTGGCTCTTTACAATCAAACCTAGGAGCACATCTTGATACCATGGAGAACAAGTTTGATTGCTTATATGCTCGATGAGGAGCAAATTGATTTTGGCCGTCGATCGCGAATGAGTCAAGAGGGTTACGCTTAGTTATACCTCCGGGGGCGTATAAAGTGTGCTCTCACATATCACGGTTGATTATGGGTTTCTTTGAAGAGGCCTGGCCTTGCTGTGGACACCTAACCATTGATGGAGTTATTGATGATCACCTGATCGATTTTGTAGGGTCCTTGATAATCGCTGCCTTACGCCGGGCGACTTCCTCCATCGAAAGAATGGAGCAGCGGATGCATCTCGCTCATCGAGAGCATTCTTGTTTATGCATGAGAGCATGGAGCACCTTGCTCTGCAGATTAGAGAGCCGGAGTGAACCATTTCACTCGCACGGGAGAGCGACTCTACATATCTTTGGTTGGCGGGCCAAATCTTGAGGAGGAGGTGGGAGATGAGGATGATGGTGAAGAAAATTCGATTCGTTCGGTTTCGACTGTCTATTGGAGATTCGATTCTCGAGACCAGCGATTGATGTTCTCTTTATTTTCTGTTTTTATTTTACTTTCAGATTTTCTAGTTTAGTGTTTATTTTCGCATTTTACTTTTAAACTTCGAATTTTGTTGGTTGCCATCCATTTTGGGGATTGGCTTGTAATTCAATTAATATTTTGTAGGCATGGAGCCTAAATACTTCTTTTAAGTTTTAAACACCATTTTGGGGTGTCTTTTATTTTAGTTTAGTTTCTTTTATTTTGTTCTATTTTATTTTATTTTTAAATTATAGTATTTAGTTTGAATTTACTTCTTGTGGTTTGTCCGGATTGTTCAAACGGTTCTTCAAAGCTAGTAAGCGTGTTTCACCAAAGTGATGGTGATGATAAAATTCTCGATTCATTCCACGAAGAAGGTACACATTTAATCGTTTTGTAGAAACATAACATGTCTATGAAATTTGTTCTTTATGCAAGATATTTTGGGCATGTACAAAAAAAAAATTGTGTTCACATTCGAATCATTAGGACATAAACCATATATGTGAGAAGCTTCCACTTTTTACCAAATATTGAGTGTCTAATAGTTGTGTTAACTCGTGTGATTCATGCTTAATCTTTACTTGTTTGTGATAACTTGGAAACTAAGAAATGATCAAGGCAATTTTTTGAGCATTATGAGAAAAACCACCAATTCTAAAAGGGCTTCAATTACCCGTGAGTGAGTAAATCCTTGTGAACCCTTTTGAGCTAAATAGTATTTGTAGGATGAATGTATCAAATCGACTAATTGTTAAGTAGGCCACTTAATAGTTGTTGATGATCTTTGAAAAATTCAATGATAATTCATTCTATAAATTTTCTTGTTGATGAATACCAACCCTTTTGTCAATTAACCCTTGAAGAGCATGTCTTGAATAAAAAAGGATTGATATAAATGAAGTTGGGGAGGTGGATCAAAAAGAACCTAGAATTGATGGCACAATGATCCTAAAAAAAAGAAAAAAGAATAGAGAAAAAGAAAAATACAAAAGAAGAAAGAAATTTGTTTATGAAAAGAAATCAAAAGAAAAAAAAAGAGAGGATCATTGTGTGGAAAGAAAAGAGGTTGTGAATAATAAGATGGGAATTAGTTGTGAAATGCTCTTCATATCCTTTTACCCGATTCGTTTCAATGGCTTTGTACTTAAATATCCCTTGTTTCTAACCTAAGCCAAGTTACAACCTTGAAAGCCCTTAATGATCTTCGTTTCCATTTTATCATTTAACTTGTTTCGATGAATGCATGAATTATTCTGGATGTGCATAATTATTAGTGAGAGTGTTTAGTCCTTTGTGAATATGCATTTTGTTCTTCTTGAATTTTGAAGAAATGATTAGGTGATTCAAGTGTGAACATATCTTTTATTTTGTTACATGTTTTGAGATATTGTGTTTAGAACTTAATTCATGGCCATGTTGTGTTTAGAAGAAGCGATTGATGTGTTCTTTTGCCTGGTATGTCGAGTTTGAACCATTACTCTTGTGTGAGTTTGCATGCTTGCATTTTGTTCTTTCTAGCTTTGTATGATTATTGACTTTTGTTTGGGGACAAACAAAGAAGTAAGTTAGGAGAGTTGTTAAGGACCAAATTGTAGTTATTTTGTACATTATTTTGTGGTCCTTAACAATGTCTTTTTATTTAATTTGTATATTTATTCTAGTATTTTGTTTTAATTAGGTTTTTATCTAGCTTTTGTTTAATATATATTATTTAACTTATTTCACTCTTAATTGTAGGAATTTATTAACTAATTCTCCCAAGCTTGGATTCAGGACTTTGAAGAGCTTTAGGGATGATTCTTTTAAGATAATTTTGGGTGAAGGAAGCAAGTCGGCGCTCGGTACGATGCCAGCATGAGCGCTCAGTATGACTTACCGCTCGGTAGCGATCTGAAATCGAGAAAAGGACAGTCCATGCTTTCACCTTTGAGCCACCAACCCATCACTTCACCTGATCTTTTGGCTTGTAAAGGAAGGAAGTAACCACACACCATCATTATCTTTTCCTCTTTGTAAATCTAGGGCAAGTTTAGGAAGAAAACCATAGCTTTTCTCTTGAGTTTTCTCATGTTCATCATCTCTACCAACAATCTAGAGCAAGCAACCATGGAAATGAGTAGCTAAGCTCTTTTTGTCAAGATTAGAGGTAGTTGATCTATATAGTATGTATTTCTATTAATCCATTTGTGTATGAACATGGTTGATGATTAATATAGTTGAATATCTTTGTTCTTCATCTTTATGCTTTGAGTTTTGCTTGGAAAAGAATATTTCAAAGTGACCTAGGATATTCATCCTCTAATAAACAAATGCTAGGAATAGATTTGTGTGTTAGAGTTTACAAAATATTGAACTTAATGATTATCATGCTAATAGTTGTAGTGAGGAATCATGCAAGGATTAACATGATAACATTCACAATCTTGGTGGGAAATCTACAAGATTGAGAGGATATGTATTTGTAGAAATCATCTATTATGTTCATCACTTGATTAAATGAATATGTATGAAACTAGATCAATGAAACTAATCTTGACATGCCTTTTTAATTGGAAAACACCCTCAAACTCTCTTTAATCCAAACATAACTCTCTTTGAAAGAATTAATTTAGTTATTGTTTGGAAACTCATGGTTCTAGTAGCATAGGTAACAAAACCCTTTGGTTACATCATCTTAAAACATACTTTTCTATTGAAAGACTATAACATGCACCAATCCCTGTGGAATCGATAATTAAAAATACTTTGTTCACGGAGAAATCCTACAACACTTGGTAGCCCCCAGATGTAGGTGTAGTTAGACACTAAACTGGGTAAACAATTTATTGTGTTCTTTACTGTTGTTTGAATTTAGTGTGTGAATTGTTAACAGTGTCAGATACTGTGTCATAACATTCTCGTGACATCATGTATCTGCTAGGAATTTTAATTTTCATAAATTAATTTGACTATTTTCTAAAATCCTAAAAATGTTTTAATTTTAGATTTAGGTTTCAAAAACCTTTATTTTAATTTTGACACAAAAACATTTATTTTTATTTTCATTTTCAATTATTTTTCTAATTAAATGCTAATTAACATAGATTTAGGATTTTTACATTAAAATCAATCTCAAAACATACAAAAATATTTTTCTTTCTTTTAATTAAGGTTACTAACCTAAAAATATTTTCCTACTAATTTCAAAATATTTTACTAACTTTATTCGATTATTTATGATTATCTCGCATTTACAAATTCTAGAAAAGATGTATAGGTCATAAATTTTATTATGTAATAGCGTAGGAATTACTTTCCGCACCTTTACTTTCCGCACTCCTATATTATGTAACTACCCCAAGCCATGTAATAACGTAGGACATTTACTTTCCATGATTTACTTTCGCACCCTATAAACTTAGTAACTAGGCGTGTATGGCAAGATAAAAATGAACGTATATCACTTCTAATTCCAAGATAATATATCTGAATTTGACACATTCTCTTCACACACGCACCCCCTAGAGTATTCTCTCTCGTTGCCTTTCGAATAAATGGTCAAGTCCCTCGAACGTAGAGGTATCCTAGCACCGTTGCCTACGAAATATATCATCATAGTCCCTTTGATACAAGATCATAGACCCACGATGTAAACTACGAAAACATGATCTCGTCCCTCGATTGTTGCCTACAAAAAGTGATGATCGTCCCTTCGAATGTGCTAGGATACTCCTACAAGTTGCCTTCTATGACCGTACGATGTCCTTCGAATGTCCCTTCTACATCCAACGAATAGGGCTACCTACCAACTAATGGTACGGATAGTGCTATTCTAAAGGAATGTAAAATAACAAGAAAACGACCATTCTGAGTAGGTAATAAGACTTTTAGTTGCTTGCTCGATCAAATACTTTTCAGACCTCACACTTTTGTCAAAGTTCAAACTCTTTTCAAAAGCGAAACATTTAGGACACTTTGTTTACATTCCTATGAATCATTACAAATGCAAAGCGAAATTCCTTTTCAAAACATTTTGTCAAACACCGAAAGCACTTTTAAAAATGATCTAGAAGCAACTAAGAGCCCGTAGATAACTACGGATGGAGAGGGTGCTAATACCTTCCCTTTTCATAACCTTCTCCTTACTCGAATCTAACGAAGTTCTTTTCACATCTTTTCACCTTCCCTTAATTGGATAAAAGAAAAGTCGGTGGCAACTCTTGCTATCCATGACATTTGCGATAAAAAGCAAAACAAATTCTCAAAGTTAGTTCACGTATTAGGGCTCCACCCCAACAAAGAAAAATAATCAAAAAATAACCAACACAGGTCGAAAATTATCATTACATAAATGGGCCTCGCCCAAACAAACATGTGAAGAACAAAGAATCCGAATTACTCAGCAGGCTGACCAGAGGCATTTCCAAGAGTTAGCTGCGGAGGAGTCTCGTCAACGACCATATCATCAATGAGGAAGTCGGGCTTCTTTATCTCACCTCCATCGGCCAGTAGTGAACCCCCATTCCATCCACCCTCAGTTCCACTCCAGGGTTCAGGACACGAATGTGCGACACGACATTGTCGAAGCTAGCCGTAGAGGCGACCACAACATCGTCATTAGCCTGATGGACCTGACTTATGAACTCTGCCCAAGTTCTCACATCTGAAAACTCTGCGGGATCACCTTCCCCCAGGGTCATCTATTTCTTCATACGGACAAGCTCCTTCTTGGCCTCACGGCCCTATTTCACGTTGTGTCGTATCGCTCGACCATGGCCTCGCGTTCCTCCGACCACTTATTCCGATCTTCCTCCCCCTTTCTCTTGACTTCCTTCAACTTGGTCCTAAGTTGAAGTAATTCCGCATCCGAGATTTGATTCTGCTCGGAAAAAGCGGCGGCCATTTCAAGGATCCTCACCAACGCCCCCGCGTCCTCAGCTAAAGCAGCCCTTTTGGACGGGCGATCCAAACCCTCGAGAATGAGCTTCTCGGTGTGAAGAAGGACCACATTGGAGGCCTCAAAATATTTCTTATCATGCCAATAGGGAGGAAGGATGAACTTCCCCTTCTCCCTCTCCCTGGTCAGATCTATTTCATCCCTTGTCCTCTCCATCATCAACGTCACCTGCTAAGGAGACAAAGTCCCCGCCGTCAGTCCGGAAGATGATTTCCCAAATTCGGTTGCACCAACCGTTCCCGGTTTTGTCGGAGAGGTGCCCTCCTTCCCCTTCTTCCTCATGGCTTGTCGGGCTACACGCTCTATAGTCGGATTCATCCTATCTGCAAAACAAAGAAACACAAACAAATTAGCATAAAGATTAAACACTCATATGACAAAGCAATATAATAAGGACAAAATAGCTACCCAAATACTCCTTGGGATCCCCGCAAGCAAGGAGCTCTCTAACATTTATAAGACCGGGCTCAGAGATTTCATCTCCATCTTTGTCCAAAAGCGGTTTCCCCCCTTTACCCAAGCGTCGAATCGGGGGAAGCCCACAACAAACGAGGATAACCTTTCAAAACTAGCCAAGTCCTCATCGCTTAGCTCACTCCGAGCCCACACATAAAAGTCCAGGGTCTTGTCAAAGTGTTTCTTCGACCACCAAAACTTGAATTTCCTGACGAGTGCATACTTCTGCTCTCCCTGCTC
Organism: Vicia sativa; assembly: GCA_021764765.1. Classification (NCBI taxonomy): domain Eukaryota; kingdom Viridiplantae; phylum Streptophyta; class Magnoliopsida; order Fabales; family Fabaceae; genus Vicia; species Vicia sativa. The sequence goes on from CM038792.1 coordinate 242,025,174, forward strand.
ATTGTAACACGGGGTCCCATCTCTTTGCAGGCCTGGGACTGCCCGAAACACGTTACAAATCGCCTGTTCAGAGACCGGACGTATAAGCATGAATCTATCCTTGAAATAACGAACAGACTCTTGGAACGCCTTGAAGAGCATCTCATTCTGATGCTTCAACGATACCAGTCCCCATCGGACTTTCCCCTCCACCTTCGTCGAGCTTCTCTGAAGGCAGAAGATATAGAAGAACAGCTCAAGGATGGCCCCCACCTCCAGGTATTCACAAACAATCTCGAACACCCATATAAACCCTATGGCATTCGGTGAAAGCTGACAAAGCCAATCAAAGGTGATGAAGATGGCCACTTGAAAATCGGTGAAGGGTACCCAAAACTCCACGAAACCATACATCATAGAATGCTATGTAAAGCCTCATATCTCGAACACATTCGACCATCTTGGTCGGTATATGCAGACCAATCTTCTGATTAATTTGGTCCCCACGAGCCCGGTCGTAGCATCGAGCTCACCTAGGAAAAGCGCCTCGTTGGGATTGTTTAGAAATTGGGTGGCGCTTCACCATGTCGAAAGAGGCCCGGACCTGCGGGTCATCCTCATCAACCTCATCGGCGTCCACCGTTGGGCTCTCCTCGATCTCGAGCACGGGTAGACTATCGCTACTCTTCGGTGAGGTGGATCAAAAGGTGATTGCCCTGAATTTGCAGAACCCTCACAAATATCCTCGTTGTCGCTCATCGTGTCACCTGAAAAGTATAGGGAACAGGTGAGCTCAACACCAATGTCAAAACCATCTTTCCACTATTAATCAAGTGAAAGGGCTTTAATGAACAAGGATCATATCCCGACAAAAGCCCTCCTAGAGTGAGAATACTCAGACCTAGATCACCAAGCACAAATAGATTTTCTGGTGGCACAAACCGTCAATAAGAGGCAGAATAACCCCTACCACCAGGAAAAACTCTACAAACATAAACCCTAATCGTATGTATCTCTACATGCAAGGTTCAAACAAGCGAAATTCCTATGAAAGGGTAAAAAACGTATCGTTTACAAGTGGAGCGTACTTGAAATTTGAACAAACAGAAGATATGGTAAGCAAAAGATGGCGTCGACCACCGTTAAAGTAGTCCCCGAATTGATGAACGAGTAAGCTGAGCGAAAGCGAGTGCAAATAATCAAATGGTGTGAGGATCGAAAAAGTTATGAATCATGTAAACCTTTGGCTTTTATAAACCCCTTGTGCATGCGTTGGTATGGGCCTAGGCAGGGACCTAAGAAAATCATCAGTATACCCTACTCCTTATGTCTGCCAGCAGTCACTTCACGCAGTTCAAGGCCACGTAGGCAAAACGCTACAAATTCTAACTCCTCACTTCCTCGAAATTCCCTTGCATCCTCGAGCGTAACGACTTTGGCTTCTCTTTAGATATCAAGTCATCACGTCTACGAGAAGACGCAACGACTTGGGGGGCTACTGTTCTACATCGCCCAGAAGCATTCTGGCGCGTCTTTCTTCCCTTAAACGCGAAAACCAGTTCAACTCGACAATGTCTTCATAACGCCCATATGCGCATTTCGGGCATGCTATGCTTGACATGCGTCGAGCCAATTGACGACCCTAATTACCGCCATGAGTGCGCATTATGTGTTATGTTCCCGACATAAAGGCTATTTGCAAGCAGATCTGCTCGGTCTTGACCTAGTCAGCCCAGATGGCTATATTTGTGGATCCGCACATCTCGGCCCAAATATAGAAGCCAATGAGAATCCTCCCATGTCATTATATAAACCCTCATATCTTTAAGGGCAAGGTATCACTTTATTACACTCTAAAACCCAAATACTTTCTACCTTCTCATTCGAACACTTGCTTACTTTAGCATCAGAGTGCCTTGCAGGTACACCACCCCCTTTCTCCTCACCAACTTGCTCGGAAGATCATCAACTTCCCAGCTGTCTCCAGTTCTGATCAACAGTTCAGATCAATAGCTTTTATATTGAAGGAGAAAACGCATTTGAAGATTGGAGAATCTTGCTGGAATTTGGAGAAAAATGGCTACGGGATTCATGGTGATGGAAGCCAAAGTTTGAGCAAGATAATGATGTTATGGCAGCAAGAATGTCATCCTAACCTCCTTAAATGCAAGGTGAGTCTCATAGTTAGAGACTTTGGGAAAATTTGTGGTTTTGAGAAAAAAATTAGGATTTTGGGTTTGTGAGTAATTGTTGATGCATGTTGGTAGTTAACGATAAAATGCATGCTCTATTATTGTTTTTCGTATTGGGACATCATGGGTACCCTGTTGGAGATGATTGAATGGGATTTTGGGACTCCATTGCGTTCTTTGAAACTAAGTTCTCTGATCATCGAGACCGGCTTCATTGATATAAGGGCTTAGTGCGCCTTTTGGTTTCTGAAAAAATGCAAAAATTGCAGGTCACGCTTAGCGCGATGACCAGGCTTAGTGTGCCCTGTAGCTTTTTAAAAAATAAATTTAATCCCAGGTCACACTCAGCGTGACCAAGACTGGGCTTAGCACGAAATGTTTTGTCCAGCGTCCCTTTTCTTAGGTCATGGGATGTGGTCTTGGACCATAGTCTTGTTCAATGGCTTCCTTAGACCTAGAAAACTCTAGTGAACATAAGATAAGGAGAAAAATCGGAATCTTAACAAGTTTTCCCACTTGATCGATTTTGGTAATGATGCTTAAATATCTTATATTAGGTATGTAACCTTTGATTGATTAATGCAATTCAAACTAGTGTGTGGATACTTTCCCACTTTAGTTGACTAAACCTCATTTATAGTTAGCGATGTTGGTTATCCAAATTATCCACGATATGTACACATGATAAATGACTATTATACTTTTCATTTTGAATATGATTCAATGAATTTTGGCATGTGTGATGCTTGTGAATTTTGTTTCCAAAGTTTCGGTTGAACACTCGGATGTATTGATTGTGTGACTTTGGTTTGATGGTTCTTGTCTAACAAGTTACGTGCGTGTGCACTCTTTCCGTCTTAGTGCGGATGATGGACTTGATTGGCTTGGCGATTATGAATATGCTTGAATTAGAGTAGAACCATACTATTGGGTCGTAAAGTCTGTTTTCCCACTTATGTGGATGAGACCCATTTGTATGCTTGGTATTGGTAAGTGTGTGACGCCACGTAGGAAATGTCACCAAATTACTTACCATCTAGTGACTCCAAGTAGGCAATTTCACGAGGCTTTTGCCCGGTGGGCGTGTACGTTCTAGATGACGTATTTGCCCTTGTGTGGTTGGGGCCCATCTTACTGGCGTTTGACGGAGGTTGGGTCGTGATGCCACATAGGCAAGGTCATGGCTGAACTCATCGCGGATGTACTCTATTTAGGACATATTCGTTGTCTAGCAGTTTGTCTGTGCAAGTTTCTTGACGAATAGGCACACGCGACTCGACGAGGGTGTTGTTTTGGTAGCCCGGATAGATAGGTATAACTCACAATTCCTCACATATGGATGTGGAGTCGCATATTGTGTTACGATACTTTTGTGTTATCACTATATTGGGTAGTCATGGGACTTCCAATGGTGGTGTTATCCCTTGTTTGTACTTGTGAGGCCGTGAGGCGAACCACAGGTTCTAGGTGAATCCGTTTGTGATGCATGCACCACAGATGGCGAACCTCTAAGATAGGGAGGCTCATGAGATTTAGTAATCTCACCGAATCCTCTTATTATTTTCGGGCGAGGTCATAATAGTATAATTGTTAGATGGTCGGTTCGAGGGTAGATGAGCGGCGCGGAAGACCTCATGTAGATGTTATTTTTCCGCTGTGCAATGTCAAGACAAGATTTTTGGATACATTATGATTGGAATTTGTATTGTATTCAGTTTTAAATTCTTGCTTTTTTTATCTAGTTGTATGTTTCTTGTACCATTTAATGCCAAATACGTATATCCTAGGTAATGTATGTATGGAGTGTTACATAATAAGTTATGAATACTAATAATGATAATAATATTATTTTCATTTTTATTTCTATTCCAGTTCCAATTATAAATTAGAAAAATGAAACTTATAAAATAATAATAATAAACATACTAATAATTAATATAATAATAATAATATGATTAAAAAACCACTAATAATAATAATAATATTAATATAAAGTTATGAATAATAATAATAATAATGATAATAATATTATTTTCATTTTTATTTCTATTCAGTTCAATTATAAATTAGAAAAATAAAACTTATAAAAATAATAATAAGAAACATACTAATAATTAATATAATAATAAGAATAATTAATATAATAATAATATTAATAAATGATAATATTATATATCGATAATAATAATAACAAAGATAATAATAATAATAATAATAATAATAATAATAATAATAATAATAATAATAATAATAATAATAATAAGAATAATAATAATAATAATATAGTTAGCTACAACTATTAAAATTAATATTATTTATAAAAATTTAATTATTTATCTATTATATATAAAATTTATTATTTATCAACTTATAAAAAATTAAAAATGTGTCTAATCACCCATATTTTCATGTATTTTTAATATAAATATATAAATTAATTAAGTTTATCAATTTTTATATTTGTCATATTATACTAAATATTTTTAATAACAATAACATCTCAATAGCTTGAATTTTCATAATTATGTATATAATCAATAATATCTTATCTTTTATTTAGATTATTTATTTAAATAATGACCACGTCATTTTAAGAGATACTAGCATAGGAGAATGTATTAATTTTAAGTGACAATTTTCATTTAATAATAAATATTGTAATGATAATAAGAAGTCATTGAAACAAAATTATTGAAATAAAAAAAAAAAAATTGATTTAAAGAATAACATAGTATTACCAAAGAACAAAGTCATTGACATAAAGAATTAAATTTGACTCCACTAATTAAAATAAAAAATTAAATTAGATTAAATTAAATTTTTTAATTTGTGAATATTTTAATGATAAAAGTAAAATATATAATTAAATGATAAAATAATATTTATAGTATATCATGATATAGTGATGTAATTGTTATAAATTATCATTATTAATAATAATAATAATAATAATAATAATAATAATAATAATAACCTACTATTATTATTATTATTATTATTATAATAATAATAATAATAATAATAATAATAATAATAATAATAATAATAATAATAATAATAATAATAATAATAATAATAATAATAATAATAATAATAATAATAATAATAATAATAATAATAATAATAATAATAATACAGTATTAAATTTTAATAAATATTATAGTTTTCAATCATAAGAAACATATGCTGTCAACAATCTAGTTAAATTTGAAGCATGGGTTGAATTGAAATTTTCAAATCATTATTTTTTATATTATAGATTCTCTTCGACTCGAGAATTAATTAATTCAATTATATTAAAAGAATATCAAATTTATACTTTAAAAAATGATAATCCTATTTAAGACACTTTCAAATACTAAATAAGAATATTTTTTTCTTCTAAGATTCAATCTTCGATTCATCATGTTTTGTTGTTTATTTATATATTAAATAAACATTATTTGACAAGTATGTTGCTAGTTTTCCCTCAATGGATTTGAGAAGATAGAAAGAAAAAAAATCTCAACGCGCTAAATAATGTCAAGTTTAAATAGAATTCGAGCTTAAAGGTGCGCCTCACAATCTATTCAAATCAACCATCTTTTCTTTGGTCCCAGCAAAAGGAACGGACATAATCTTTCTACTATCACAATCACACAAACTCACGAGACTAAAATATATTACAATACTTATATATAATAAAAAAACATTTCAATATTTATTATCTTATTATTGAAAAATCATGACTATTAGGGTAGAGAAATATCTTATTTAATCTATAGAGTAGTATTAATGTTTTATGGTTTCACTATTGAGTAAAAATTATCTTCATCTATTTAACTTAATAAAAGTGAAAATAATATACAGTAAATATAAATTAGATTTAGAACATAATTTTTTTTGCATGAACAATACTATAAATGGTGAGACTGAAGAATAAAGGTTGATTATAAGAGTGTACGAGATGAGTTAAAGCACAAGACTTAAAGTTTAATTGTTAAATATAATTTTACTATACATCTAATAGAAAATTATCTTTAAACATATCCAACGAAAAGAAAATTGTTTTAATATAAGTGGATAAGAGCATGGGTGTCCAAAACAAATTGAGAGAATTTTAGACGTAAGAAAGTTATTGTGTATGACTTACACGTATAAACTGAAAGTAGTATTACGTTTACATGAAGCTATAAAAATCTTTTCATTTTTTCCATATTGGAAAAAGTATATATATAGGTCAAATAAATGATTGGTCAACTAATAGTATTTTCGATTCGTACTTACTGAAATATTTAATGAAAACTAAAAATATATTTAAGTTGAAACTAAATAATATAATATTAAAATTTATCTTAAAATTTTAGTCTCATCTGCGTTTATTTAAAAATTACATATAATTTAAAATCGGAAGTATATTTCCGATTTACACTCAACCCTATTTAACGTGATTTTCATGACACATAGTACATATCGAAAAATATATTTTAATTTTTAGAAATATTTTAAAAATTCTCATGATACAAAAGAAGGTTATGGAATGGGTTAAAATCACGACCATTATATCATTTACTTGTGAAACATTTGATAATGGTGTCAATGGATAAATTGGAAAAAAAATCAAAGGACCATTTATGTTTAGAAATTGTAAATTTCCTAAAATAAATAATCATGTTTGTAAGTTAGCGGGAAGTGTTACAAGTTCAATTAAAAATCTCTTCATACGTTGTCTATATCAATCATTTTATTTTGTATAGAGTGAAGACCTAAATTAATCTTCGAAATAAACTCCAAATCTAAATTAATTCACAAGGGTGTTAATATTTGGGTTACATATCTAATATTACATATTAGAGTTATTATTTAATTAGTCAAAATTGTAATGATTAATTAATAATGCATCGGTGATAATTGAAGAGTAGATAAATTAGAATATTAAAAATGTCTTACCGCTCACTGTTCAAGGGCCTTACGGCTTTGATACACTCCAATTTATTGCTGATGTTTATTTAAGAAATAATTCAAAAATTATTTATAGTGATTATAAACTTCATTTATAGAGAATAAAAAACGGTTTATCAAGAATTATTTTTTCATTCCATTAGAGAATAATCAAGTACTGTAGAAAATTTACAAATCAGAGAAGATCAAATCATAAATATTCGATGATTCTCAATAGCAAATTCAAATATATTTTGACTTTTATTTTGATAATTAAGGTTTTATTTAGACTTTTATTCTTTATTTCTATATTAATGTTGTGAATCGGATGCCTTGAAACAAATATATATAAGCTTGTAGAAAAAAGAATGAAGAACACGATGAATACAAGGATTGGTTATTAACTACTATTCTTTCTTTTATCTTAAAACAAGATTACAAATATACAAGAATAACAAATAACCCTCTCACCCTAAATTAGGATTTGCGTATATAATGATGAGAGACTAGTATGTTATTTATACTAAACCTAACATACTAAACTAATGGGCTTTTATCACAAATACCCATTACAAGCTAACTTAGGGTACAAATAACCAATTGGACATAACAAACAAGCGATTCGATGCTAATAATCCTAGCATCCTTCACCCAATAGAGTTCGATCCATATCTCACAATCTCCACCTTGGAACAAACTCTATTACCAACTAACAATTAGTTTTCTTCATGCGACTTTATCAAGCGCATACGATGGAAAAACTTGCAACTAGGCAATGTCTTGGTGATCATATCAGCGACATTATGATCTGTCGAAACCTTGCACGGACCTCCACCCGATTACCCTACGGCGAAATGCACCTCACATCAATGTGCTTGGTTCGCTCATGATAAGTGAATTCTTCGAAGTGTATTACACTTTGCTATCACATTTAACGGTGATAACTTCCCAATTTTCAACTCCTTAGCAAAACCTAAGCCACAATGCTTCTTTCACGGCCGGTTAAAGCAATATATTCCGCTTCGTTGGTTGATAATGCAACAACCTTACGAGTGTTGCTCCAACTAATAGTTGTACCAAACATAGTGAAAACATATCCGAAATAGATTTTCTAGAATCCATACAACTGCATAGTCGGTCGCATATCCCCGATTCTTTCCTTCTATCTTCACCAAAGGCTCCACCATAAATTAAGACTGTTCGAGACCCATTTATCCATATTTGATTCAATTTGATTAGGGTTGTCTTTCAAATTATATAAATTAATATATTTTTTATGTTGTTGACATCTTTTTTGAGTTTTTGTGAAAGAATTTCAAAATTAAATTCTTTTTCCTTTCAATTTTGTATAAAGTTTAAGTTGTTAGGCTCTAAATCATGCAAATTGTGTTTAATTTTATTTATTAGAATTATTAGTTTTAATCAATAAATAAATAATTACAATTTTTATGTGAAAAATGTTGTATATTTCGATGTGATAATTAAATTGATATTTGAATTAAGATTGTGATGGTAGTCGTTTAAATTTCAATATGTCTATGTTCAATATCGATTTTGTCAAATCTCAAAATAGTAAGATACATTATGGTATGGCATGAGATTTCCTTATTTTCTCATATAATTAAAATGATTATAGATAATCATTTTCGATCAGTTAACAAGCTTGGACTACCATTCCTAAATCATTTAGATAAATAAATGTGTGTTGTACCGATACCGCAAGTACAAGATTAATGTGTTATTAATTATAATGGTATTTTTATCACGTGCGATGTCGGAATAAATTATGAATAAATATTATACGAAAGAAAATTGATTATTATTTTTATTGATTAAATAATTGAAATATATAGAAATTTGTGATAGAATAATGACTTGAAATAATTTATATTAAAATATTAGTTATTATATTAAATAACATTTATTAGAAAAAAAAATGATTAAAAACTGTTTAGGCGGAATTTTATTCAAAATTTGGCGCTTAAATATTTATTTTGTTTAATATATTAAGGATGAGATGAAACTAAAAATATCTTTTCTTATTAGAGGTATACACTTTTAGTCACGCATAGTTTAGAATAACAATTTTTTTTGTTTGAATTTAATTTTAATTATTTATTAATTAATTCAGATTATTTTAATAAGTAAATAATTTTATTAAATTTGGTTTTATTAATATATTATTAGTATATGATATATTTGGTTTTTGGGTTTTGTTGTACTTCACATAACATAACATAACAGATGTAAACTTTGAGATAATATTTGTTTAAGTATTAATCATATTGAATTTTTATAATAATTAAACATTTTGGGTGAGTAATTAAAATGAAAAAGTAGTCAAAGTGACAGTTTTATGGAATTTTTTTTTGAAAAAATATTAAATAATTTTTTAGTTGTGTGTATGTTTGTCCATACGAGTATTAATTAATGAAAATGATAGTTGAAGGTTGGCCGGTTTTCATATACGTTAGTGATGGTAAACATGTGATAGTTATAACGTCTTAAATGTGAATAATAAATTAATCTAAAGAGGGGTTTATACTTGACATGTTTGATCGTTACAACAAGAGTACCACTAGCAGTTAATATTAGTGTCAAAGACTCGATATTGATGGTGCATGGGTATCTTGAGATGTGTTATGTCTTTATTTGAACAAACGATAATTCAATATTTTTTATGTGAGTATATTTGCAATGTTTAATTTTGCTCTTGTTTTTCAACTACAATTGCTTCAATATCTGCTAATTTGAATTAAATTTTGGTCCATATTGGGAAAATTGCATGAATCATGGTTTGGTCTATTCTAATGCCAATTTAGCTTTAGTATTTGGAAATACTTGCTGTTAGACTTTGGTCAACTACTAACATCGGTTGTTTCAATGAAGGGTTGCTTAAACTACCAATAGTCAAATGATGTTGAGATATATATATATATATATATATATATATATATATATATATATATAGGCGATGACAAGTCGGTGGAGGTGGAAGCTATAGGAAATTTTAGATTATTATTGTGTAGATTTTATTTGGATTTGAAAGACACTTTTGGCTTAATTTAGGGAATTTAATTTCGATTTCTTATTTGGACAAATGAGGTTATTTTTGTTCATTTGGAAACAATATGTTCAAGTTTTCTTCAATTCGGATGTTGTTGGGCCGATTCACTTAGGTCATAATAATCTATATTTGCGCATAATACCTACCTATGGTGAATCCTTGGATGTGGAATCACGTGGCACTAGGCATAAAATTGATGATAACAATTTAGGAGCATTGTGGCACAAACGACTATGCCACGTCTCTTAAAATAGATTTGAGCGGCTAGTGTCAGATGGGATTTTTATTCCATTGACTTCACAAACTTTGATGTTTGTGTTGAATGCGTTAAAGGTAAGCAGAGACCAAAACAAAGAAATATGGTGCAAATAAAACTACAAATGTCTTACAATTGATACATACATAACTTTGTGGACCATTTTCTATACCTTATTGGAATAGTCAACAATATTTTATATCATTCATGAGCGATTATTCTAGATATGCATACATCGTTTTCATCCATGAAAAGTCGATCATTGGTTGTGTTCAAATCATTTAAAGTGAGTTGAGAATCAATTCAACGAATTAAAAAATCAAATCTGATTGTGGCGGTGAATAATACGTGAATATGGCGGTTCGGTGAACAACGTCTAGGACCTTTGCCAAATGCCTAAGGAATGTGGAATCGTCCCATAATACACCATGTCGGGATTGCTTAGCATGAACACTCTCCCTAACTTGCATCTTTGTTTGTCCCTAATTAAAAGTAAAATTTCAAAGACAACAAGAAAAAGCACAAAATCAAACGGAAGAAATTTGGATGGTTCAAACTCGATAATTGCGCATATAAGATAAATTACTCACTGCAAGACTCACACGATGATAATGAATCAAGTTCTAAACACAAACGTCACATAATGCAAACTTTAGAAAAACATGTTCATGTAAGAAACACCTAATTCACTCAACAAAACATGCACTATACACAATATTTACAAGGGACAAAACACTCTACTAGTAATCGTGACACATCCAGAATAATTCATGCATTCATCTAAACGAACTAAAAGAAAATTATAGAAACAAGATCACTAAGAGCTTTTATGCTTGTAGCTTGCACGACCTAAAACAAAGGATTTATATACGGCCAATGAAACAAAGCAGCATGAAATTATGAAGAGCATTTTATTTTTGTACAACCCACATTTTCCCATTCTTTTGTAAAATCATAAAATTTGAATTTTTAAATTAATTCAGTTTATTTTAACCATGTTAGATTTAACTTTAAGTTTATTGATTTCCATAAAGTTTATTACAATTTTAATTATGTTTAGTTTAATTATAAAATTTTGTTTAAATTTGCTTTTATTAAATTTTAAATTAAAATTTTCTTTATTATATTAATTCTCTATTTTATTATATTATTATTATAACTATAATTATTATATTTAAACAATATAATTATAATACTTTTATATTATATATTGCAAATAATTTTTAAGGGAGACCCGTCGGAATAAAAAAAAAGAATTTTTTAAATTTGTCGGGGGTAAACCCCAAATCAATGGAAAACACTTGCAATTTTTAGGGGTTTAACATCTAGCTAAATACTAACACATAATTGCACAACACTGCACCACTATATTGGGCCTACGCCTGCATGGCAGAAGGGTATCTTCAATTTGCGAGGGGGGAAGCCCCAAGTAATTTACCGAAGTGATAGGTCCCTCGCAAATAATTTACGATAACCTATTTAGCTAGGGGATATGTCCCCTCGTAAAATTTTGTTTAGTGAGGGATTTTTTAGCTTAGTGAGGGATTAAACCCTTGGCAAAAGACGTTTTTTCTTGTAGTGCAACGAACAATATGAAGAAGGATGTGGGCAGTCCTACATCTATAGGTAAGTCTATTTTCATCCAAAATAAACAATTGTTTAATGGTGTTTTGGTGATAAACAAGCTGAATTATGCAAAAATATTCAAGAAGAAGTTCATTTTGTTTAAGGTAGACTTTGAGAAGTGCATGATTGTGTAGATACATCTTGCATAGAGTTGGATTTATAGTCATTTGAATGAAGTGGATTGAAGCTTTGGTCTTCACAAATTCTAAGTAAATTCTTGTTAATAGAAGTTCCAGAGGATTTTCAAGTTGATGCGAGCTTCATCAAAGGATCCCTTATCTTATTTCTTGTTCCATTTGGTGGTTGAAGGATTGGAGTCTTGTGGAAAATTTAGTAATGGCTTCAAGGGTGTTAACTAAAATCTCATTTCAATATTTTACAGTTTACAAATGACACAAAGCTTATTAGGAATGGTCCTTAGGATATTATCTATATAATCAAGGCCTTGTTGTGTGGTTTTGAACTTGTTTCCAAGTTATGTGAATCTTTGCAAAAGTAAGGTGTATGGTATTAATTTGAAAAAAATGTTTTGCAAGAAATCGATTTTTCTCCTCAATATTGGTAAGTTCCTATCCTTTTTCATGGTATTCCACTAGGGCCAATCTAATGTGAAAGAAAACTTGGAATTTCATTCTTGAAAAAGATTGAAAAAGATTGTCTTATTAGAAAATGAAGGGCTGTCTCAAAGGGTAGATTTTGATCTTTGGTCGGTCTTAAATAATATTCCAATTTTATACTTTTCCTTCTTAAAAGTTCCTAAGTCTATTACAAATGAGTTGGTGAGTTTACAACATATTTTTTTTTAATTTAGTTGGTTGTGGGTTTGCGGGACAAAGAAAAGGTGTGGTCTTGGAGACAAAAATGTGAATTGTTTAATTTAGCTTTTCTTAGTGAATAATGTAGGAGAATTATTAATGAGAATGGATCTATTTGGTTTGATCTTTTTGCTCTAATGTATGAAGATATAAGGAACAAGGTTGTTACATTATACAAACCACATAGTAGTTGGTTTGTTTAGTTTAGTTATAATTCAACATTCATCATTTTGTTTAATGATGTTGATCACTAGGGTTATGGATTGGGAGAAAGTGAAAGTGGGTTCTCATAATTAGAGGAATTCCTAAATAGAAAGACACTATGGTATAATTAAGAAGATGAGAATTGAACAATAGGATTGTTCATTTAAGACATTTTGTATTAATTTAAGTGAAAAGTGAATTTCCTTTCTTAGGTTGGATACCCCTAGTTGTATTTGTAGTTTGTACTGAACTAGGTTAAGAATTATGGTGTTATTTATTAATTTTTTACTTCATCATCTTATTTAAGTTAAATTGTTATAACTTGGTTGTACATGTTATTTCGGTCATCGTGTCTAACATTTGTCCCCCAGAGGAACAAAATTTCATTAGGCATTAAAGGAGACACCTTGTTCTATTTAGGTGAGCTCTGGGGAAGATAATTTTTTGATAAAATGGACAACACTAAGGATGGGGGATCAGCCATTAGACCACCTATTTTGAATGAAACCAACTATGATTATTGGAAAGCTAATATTTTCCTTTCTTAAATACATAGACAAAAAAACTTGGAAAGTTGTGGTTAAAGATTATAAACCACATGTGATAACTTCTCAACATGGTATAACAAGCTTAAAGTGTGAAGCTGATTGGTCCAAGGATGACGACGATGAAGCTCTTGAAAAAGATAAAACCTTGAATTCTATATTCAATGGTGTTAACAAGAACATGTTAAGACTAATAAACACGTGTATTGAAGCTATAAAGACTTGGGAGATTCTCAAGGATGCTCATGAAGGCACATCCAAGTGTGTATGTCAAAGTTGCACTCCTCACAACAAAATTTGAAAACCTTGGAATGATGAAAGATGAATCCATATATGATTTCAACTTAATGATATAGCCAACAATTATTATGCATTATAAGAGAATATGTTCGAAGAAACTGTCGGAAAAAAATCCTCACGGTTTTCCTAAGAAATTTGACATGGAGGTAATAGGTATTGAAAAAAGCTCAAGATTTTAACACCTTTAAGGTTGATGAACTCATTGTCTCTCTTGAACCTTTGAAGTGACTATAAATGGAAGATCGGAAAAATTGAACAAATCGTAGCCTTGTATCCAACACCCTAGAAAATGAAGATCAATATGAAAGATACTTAAGAAAGTATATCAAATGTTACATCTTTTATTCAAAGAAAGTTCATCAAAGCTTTGAGAAATTTGGATAGAAGATGAAGGAAATTTTTGAAGACAAGATGTCTAACATCAATCTTGAATAAGGTAAATATGAATACCGACTTAACAAATGAAAAATATTTCAATTTCATGAATGTGAAGGATTCGGTCACATCGAAGATGAATGATGTACTTTTCAAACAAAGAAAAGGTATCATGGAGTCACTGGTATGATTCAGTTATGAAAGTGAAGGAGAAACAACTAATAGGTGATGGCTTTCACTAGAAAGTATGTTCCTAAAGGTGAGTCTAGTGATGAAGACATGGTGAAGAAGAGTTAGCTTTAACATATAAGCTTCATCATATAAGCTTTAACATATAGCTACTAACTTTTGATTTGTGCTTTCAATTGATGCATCTAGATTTGACTT